>JBAIZL010000098.1:107500-122500 GCA_036971475.1 Prosapia bicincta
ATTCTTTATACGCTCCATCCGTATCTTTGCCAAGGTATTTGTGTTATCTCTTGTTGTCTTGGGATCAGCATTATCTCTGTAGTACGGTTTATTCTCTGTCCGCCATAGTTTAGGCGCGACTTTCTCGTCAAACGAAAACGGCCGACATGGTAATCGCCCAGCCCTAGAGTGCACCAAATGTTCGCCTGATTGTCTATTTCGTGTTGGCGACTTTGGTCTGACAGGCTTATTAGCCGCGCATATATTAAACGTCCTACGAATTCACATCCGCTTCCTTCGTGACCGGCGCACCTCATTTGTGTCCACACAGCACAAATAAATTATTTAAAACAGGGAATACGCTTGATTAAAACAAAATTATTTTAACACAATTTACTGTCGTTGAAAAATTGTGTTGACGAGGCAGAAAAGAGAAAAAAAGAGGTAGATAGAGAAGAGAGGGAGATGAGAAAACAAAAGGAAAAAGATTTAAAACAGGGTAAACGCTTGCTTCAACCAAAATTATATTAAAATAATTTATTGTTGTTCAAACATTGTGATGATGGAGAGAGAGGAGAAAAAACAGAGAAGAGAGGGAGATGAGAAGAAAAAAGGGAAGAGATTTAAAACAGGGAAAACGCTTGATTAAAAGAAAATTATTTTAACATAATTTACTGTCGTTGAAATTTTGTGTTGAGGAGGGAGAGGGGAGAAAAGAGGGGAGGTAGAAGAGAAGAGAGGGAGAAGAGAAGACAATAGTAGAGATATAGTTTATGTTTTACTACTAAACAGTGCATCCAGGTTGAGGAATTGTATTTAGACAGGCCATTAAAAGACGTTTTGCATGGAAGTGCTGGGTTTATAGTGACTGTAAATGTTGATTTATCTTGGCATGACAAAAGTAGTTTATAAAGAAATATAAGAATGAATGTCAGGTTATAAAACACTTTCCAAAACGATAAAATATTACTTTCAAATCACAGTGACATTTCCATAAAGTTAGTCGGCTTATTCTTGCGAATATGTCAGAATAAAACCTCACCTACGAAGCATCAAACTTTATTACTGGTCCCATTTACAACCTGAAGTTTACAATAATTATGCTCAACAGATTTGTTGAATAGCTTCCTAATTTAAAACGTAATCATTACCATACTGTTTTTTATCCTAAAAATTACAATTTTACCCTGATTTCTAGTTTACCATATAGGTACACTAGAGTCTCGATAATTCGAAGTAGATGGGACCGAAACCCCCTCGGACTACCGAAAACACGGATTACACGGAAATACGTTAATGTGCATTAGAAAAAATTGCGTTTTTATGAACCCTTATAATATAGGTAATTAAAAATACAATAAATAAATTTATAAAACTTCTTTCCTGGAAGCCCGAATCATTTCTGAGGCATACCTTATTGATATATACTTCTTGGAAGCCCGATTCATCATTTCCTTTCAAATAGATAAAATAGGCTCTAATAGTAATAGGCTCGAATTTAACGGAAGCTCGAAATATCGAGACACGGATAATCGAGACTCTACTGTATTAAAATTTATCAAATTTTGAATTTGAGTAGAACTTGACGGAAATGTTTTTGTAGGAATATTATTACATTTAATATAGAAACCTAGCTAAGTAATATACTCTACTAATATTTGTATCTAGTCCTATGAACAAGTATTATCACGCGCTTTTCTTTTGCTTGCAGATTCAGTAAAAGCTATTTTACATATATATATTTTTAATGACTTTATATATTTTATTAGCTACAAACAAATTTTATTCAACAAATTTTATTATTATTTTGTTATTGTAGAAAATTTAGTACAAACTGACTATAAGGAGTGGTAATTTAATAACCTAAAAAAATCAGACGTATTTTCAAAACCAAAATTCAAACTTACGAAAATATTAGCCAATGTTTAAAAAATACCCTTAGGTAAATGCGTCCTTGAGATATTCCCAAACATACTACGCCTTACACAAATTTAATATTGAGGTACATATGTTTATAGTCGCCTATTACAGGGTTGTGCACACTATTACACAAAGTTGAGCGATTTCTGCCTTCAGAGAATGTCTAGATACAATCGAGTGATTGTCTATAAACAATTGCGCGACAAGCTCTGTGTCTATAGATATGTCACTGCAACCAAATCGCAGAGCATTGGTCTCCCCTCTCAGATTGCAGACTTTAGACACTGTTGAGCAATGTTTCATAGTGTGGACGTGTTGCGAGACATTGTTATCAGTTGTTATCAGTGAGTCGTAAGGAATAATTATCATTCAATTGATTTTGTTTATTTCGCTTAAGTTTTCTTTGTGATTGTTTTAATTATTCAAATATGAGGCCTACGGAAAACGTTTTGTTATCCACATACTTTCATTGCGCAAATTGTTTATGGGAAGTTACAAATCGTGATTACAAAAATAGCAGTAAAAAAAACTGATGGAAGAAGTGGCCAAAATATATTAAATATCCGTGGGCGATGTGGAAAACAATGCATGAATGGCAGAATTATTTCTCTAAATGAGGCTAATTCTTTAAAATCACTTCGAGTCAAACGAGTAAAGTTTCGTAATCCCATCGCTCTTCCAATTTCACTGTTGAAAGTAAATTGAAACCGAAACGAGTTCCCTCTGCAAGATTTCACGCCTCCACCAACGCTCTCTTCCGTTTTTTTCAATACTCAAAATTATAACAGTGCAAGCAGCGATCCCAAGGTCAACCATGTCTAGCAACAACCAACTAGAGTGTACACGCAACAAAGTCTTTAGAATGTCTAGACATCCCTAGACATGTCTATAGACAATCGCTCGATTTTGTCTAATACTATGGACATGACTCTACGAGGTATGTAGAGAGTAGGTATACGCGAGGCGAGACGGTCAACCATTGCATACTTCTGGGGAAGGGCACACTATACCACATGAAAACCACTGATTCCTTTTCAGTTTAATACCACAACAGGAATGCAACAAGGTTCCTGCGTTTGTGAATTATGGAACAAACAGGTTCTTCCATGTTTTATGTTTTTTTCCTACAAGAATTTTCCCCCGGTTTCCATTATCGTAGACATTTATGTTATTAACTTTATAATTAAATTTGTGCCAAAGATGTGGAGCATGATGTCCTTTTTTACAGTGAATATTTATGAATAAAGGATAAAAAATAAATGCATATACACACACACACACACACAAACAAACACACGCGCGCGCGAACGCACGCGCGCACACACACAAACACACACACACATACACACACACACATATATATATATATATATATATATATATATATATATATATATATATATATATATATATATATATATATAAATATCGCAGTATGTTTTCTTGTGTATTAATGAAGAACAAAAGTCTAAATACAAATACAAGAATTATAATTGAATTTACAATTCAAAGCTTTTCGTTGGCTAACAGTACCAACATCATCAGGAATATTAAACAATTCTGGAATTGTTTAATATTCCTGATGATGTTGGTACTGTTAGCCAACGAAAAGCTTTGAATTGTAAATTCAATTATAATTCTTGTATTTGTATTTAGACTTTTGTTCTTTATATATATATATATATATATATATATATATATATATATATATATATATATATATATATATATATATATAGGGTGTACATATTAGATTTAATAACAAAAGCATTATTTTATATGCTACGGTTTAACAGGTGTGTATATTTTGGCACACACACACACACGAAGGATCCCAAATTATCCCCCTTCCAAAAACAATCATATGGACACAATGACAATAAGCATAATATATTTAGGTCCCAATTAACCCAATACAGTAAAACAAGAAATTAATCAAATAATAACTACAGTACAAAGTTATATAAAATAAAACCTATATATATCGATAACAAAGTCATCATCATCATCATCATCATCATCATCATCACCACCAAATAATAAGACTATAATTAAGTTACAAAAACCAACTAATGTAACGCTTTATATAATTTTCTTTATTGTAATATCACTAAAGTTACTTTTATTAGGCATTACAATCGTACAATAATCTACTTGTATTTTAATAATAGTTCCTTTGTTTGTAATAATTTTTTGACTGAGCAAACGTTTATTAACTTAAAAGATTACCTAACCAGATAAGTGCTGATTGGAGCTGTACAGGTTTAGTGGGCGGAGCTTCTGCCCTCCCTTCATAAGTCTAGGAAGGTAGCACTAGTACAGGTATGTTATAAGTTTGTGAGTTCATAACTTCATTGTATTTGTAACCTCTGATGATCGCGAATTTGTTATCGGGATGCTTATAACGATTTTACGTTTTAAATTGTTATTATTTATTTAATATTTTATTGTTGTCTTGATTTATTATTAATCGTAATAAAATTATGGTATAACATTATTATCGCTTATACTGATTATACTATACTGAATCGTAGACAACTAATCATATATTAATATAATGTTAATAATAAGCAACATTCTAAAACTCAGAATTTATTTTCTTTATAATTCTCTTTTGAGTCATATGCATTCATTCAAATTATTTTAAAAAAATGCATACACACACTTTTAAAAACCTATAATTCATACATTTTCCCAATAAAATCATGCAACTAAAGGATTTAACTTCGAACAAAAAGACTCCCGATCTTGAACTGCTTAGATAGCTGCAGAAAACCATTCCTCTTATTTCGTTGCTACTAATTAACTGAGGTCAAATGTTGCTCTATCTCTCTGTACTTATTTATCTGAAATTATAGTAGAGAGGTGATCTAATTGAAATTTCTTCTATTATGGAGATGAGTTCGGTTGTGTAGATGTCAATTAAAGCGTAATTTGACATTTGGCCTTTATCTTTTATCTCAGCGCCGTGCACCCATTTTTAATCTGATCCATTAAGTTTTAATGGTCTGTCCCAGACAGTTCGCGAATCGCAATTACAGTCGGTCTTGTATTTGAAGCGTCTTAGTATAGGTTGAATTAACAAATTTAAATTTAATTTCTAATTCAATGACGAAAATTTATATGAAAATATTTAAATTTAGCACCGGGAGACCGAGCTTCGCACGTATAAGATATTATATTTATGGTGAGTTAACTAAGTCATATACAAACATTTATTTATTATATACACAATACAAACACAATTTATATATACATAATAAACACATTTTAATATACAATATATCATATCGTACATATCAACATCCATATCGTTTGGGTTGTCTGTTGGCATTGGGGGAGCATTAAAATATACATTGTATATACTTAAAATAGACACATTTTAGTGCACAATATAAACACATTTTTGTTATATAATATCGTACATATTAACTTCCATATCGTACGGCTCGTCTGTTGGCATTGAAGGAGCATCAGAACGATTCTTCGGACTTCTTTCCATTCCGTTGCGGTCATGTGTGGGATTGCATGGCGTTAAAAATAGAGTTACGTAAGAATAACATTGGAACTCTAAAAACCAAAAAATCAAAAAATAAAAAATCTTCGGGCGAAAAATGTTTGCCCGGGATGGGAATTCTTGGAGCCACTGGGGCGGAATCCCGAATTTTTTCAAGATTGAGACCGGTGCAGATCGATTACCTGTGACCCAAAAATATCAAAAATCCTTGGGTGAAAAATGTTTGTCCGGGATGGGAATTCTTTGAGTTACTGGGGCGGAATCCCGAATTTTTTCAAGGTTGAGAACGGCGCCAATTGATTTCCTGTGACTGAAAAACCCAATATCAAAAAGTCCTTGGGCGAAAAAACATTTGTCCTGGATGAGAATTCTTGGAGCCACTGTGGCGGAATCCCGTATTTTTTCAAGGTTGAGACAGGTTCCAATCGTTTCCTATGACTAAAAAACCCAAAAATATCAAACATCCTTCGGAAAAAATGTTTGTCCGAGCCCGGACAATTAACTAAACCTATTAATTAGATTTATTCCCGTTCAGTACGAAAAAGCTCGTTATTACCGATTAATTTGAATATCTGTTTTAGGGAAAGTCCGTTATAAAGCGAAAGGTTCTCGTTAAATGGCTAAAATGCAAAGAAAACAGCAACAAACCGTTTTGGGGTGATTTATATTCAAAACACAGTCCGCTATAGCCAACGTCCGGTCTAAAGGGGTCCGTTATATCGAGGTTCTAATGTATACTGTTCCTCAGGCTCGTAAGGCTCTACTAATCCCGAAAAAAAGCAGTCAAGACCATAACGTCTGATTGGAGTACCGTCCCAAGAGCGGGCTAGTTACTAGGCCCTTTGAGTTCTTACAGTCTGGTACCACCGGTCATGGCAACCCTGACCCTTGTTCGGGCCTGACGCTAGCCACCCGGTCGGGACTCGCGAGTTTGAGGTTAGATCCGTGTGGGACTTTATTTCACATGTTGTACTATAGATTCTACCCAACATTTTTATCTTATTTATGTGCTGTCATAGAAAAGATCTAAAGACGTCACTCTTGCCTTATTTTTCACCTTCTTTATTTCTTCACACTATTTTCACACATGTAACGACAACATTGTATATTGTTCCTCCTAGATATTAAACAATATTTGTTATGCTGAAATCGAATATTTTATCATACGCTAGCGTACACACACAGTACGATACCTAGCGTGCATTCACTAAAGATATATTTACGCCGTAGTAGTATTTAAAGAAATAGGCCTACGGTGTCACCAAATATGAATATTATTACACAATTATGACCTATACTGTATAAGTTATAGCTGATGTCATATTCACTCAAAAGTCCTTAACTGCAAGGAAAATTAATTACTTACGAAACCTAATCATCACCACAAGGAAAACTGAATCATCGCACACTCGCTAAGCACTTAAGATAAGTGATGATATATCTCATCTCATTTGTATTTCAATACATGTGGAAATGTTCTATAAACATTCTCGTGTGATGAACAGTGAATAGATGTCACTAAATACTACACAATATTCAGAAATGTTTAAGAAATGGTTTTAAATTGTTTTAAATATTTGAAAGCTTATTAATTTTAAAAAATATATTTAATTTAATTTCTAGTTTAACACTTACAATAAACGTAATAAATAAAAAACACAATTATCACAATAAAATTAATGTGCACTTTAAATCGACGTTCAAGTTACTTTCAGTTACAAGGTAATCTTAGGGAGTAATCTTTAAATAGTTACCTTTATGTAGCTGATATATACATCAAGTGTTGATTTAAAGTGAATAAATTATTATTTTAGGCTTTTGAGCTTGTATTTATTGTTTTTTAGTAAATCCATACCCCACAGTTATTCCAGAAAATAAGTAGTACTTACAACTTGCAGTTTAAAAAAATTTCTTTGATATTATCTTTAATGACCTGCATTTTTTCGCTCATAATTGATTAATACATTTATAAATTCTTAAAAATGACGTCCCCTACATTAGCTTTTTTATACAGCAGCTGCTACATTACCTGCACCTACATTAGCTGCTACATATAGCTTAGAGCCTGTGTTGTTTGGCATGATGAAAAATATGTATCCACTCATTAGAAATTCCCTTTGAAGGCCGATCACTTTAGGGTATTTGAGTACTACCTTAATCGTCCTGGGTTTGATCTCCGGTGATGTCTAAGCTTTCTGTTTTACTTTTGAGGACCCTTTTTGGAACTCATTATTTACAGTTGAGTATCTAAGTCCAAACCTAGAATGCTTCCTTACGGACAGTTGAAGCATTCCTTTCCCCTAATTCCGTTAGATTTAAAGTAAGGCATTTTACCCCTGACTCTCCTACTCAATTTAAATAAAAACTAATCGAATTATTTTCCTCGACGACAATAAAGACTTTGTGTTTAAAATGCAGCACTCAACCCTCCCTCAGTCGAAGAAGCTGATGGTACTACACAGAGTTGGAGTGCCCTAACATATCTCCAAAGAAAAACTGAAAGATATAAACACACTATATAGTAAAAACTCCTTTAAGTCAAACTGGATAGTTTAACTAGCAACGACATAGAATACAGAAATGTGGCCAGTTATAGCTATTCACTCGTAAGCTAGCGATCGATAGAAAACAAAAAGCCCTATTCAAAAACATTGGCTTTTGTTGTGCGTGTTGCATCAAATACCATCGCTAAGACATTGAAGGCATTGCAGTCATTTAGAAAACCGATGTAAGTAAATTTGTTTAAAACTTTATGTTAATGATGTGGTAAATGTGAGAAATAAAATAAAATAAAATGCATAGTTGTCTTTCGACCTTGCCAAATCTACACTATTGTAATATACATACTATACCTCATATTATAATGTCTGTAGATTTGTCTTTTGCTTCCTCTACCCCTACCCCTCGCCTATACTCGACCTTCGAGCTCGCGCACCAGCTTATGTGTAATCAACTACACTCGATATTCTTATGACCCAGTTATCACTCATGCAGAATCTGCTTGATTGCCTCTTTCACTACTAAACTTACACACACACGCACGCACGCGAACTGTCGCCGTAAGAGAGGCCTTCAGACAAACCAAAAAAAAACATTTCAGGTATACTTTTAAACGCAGCAATTATTGTATTTTCCAAGTGTAAAATAGTTTCTAGTTTTGTCTTAATAAAACACAAAGTGAAATAAAAATATTGTTTTATCATTACATTATTATCTCTAACTGACGTAGAGTAAAATAAGTGGTATATATATATTTATATATATATATATAAATATCGCAATATGTTTTCTTGTGTATTAATAAAGAACAAAAGTCAAAATACAAATACAAGAATTATATTTGAATTTACAATTCAAAGCTTTTCGTTGGCTAACAGAACCAACATCATCAGGAATATTAAACAATTAAAATTCTTCAAATTAAATTTGAATTTTAATTGTTTAATATTCCTGATGATGTTGGTACTGTTAGCCATCGAAAAGCTTTGAATTGTAAATTCAAATATAATTCTTGTATTTGTATTTTGACTTTTGTTCTTTATATATATATATGTATATATATATATATATATATATATATATATATATATATATATATATATAGGAGGTACAATATATATATATACTTGTACATTGTACTATGTAACCTATTAGTCTCGCCATTTTTCAAAAATAAACCAAATATCTAGTAAATTATTTAAGAAAACCCAGAAATTGTTTTACCGTCTTGGAGTTAGAATGTATATAAGTACGGAACTATCGCACGTAGTATATATCATTGGAAAATATCTATATTATCAAAGTTATACAATAAAAATGTTCTCTTTTTCAAATTTCATTTATTGATTTTATCGCCTAGGGTTTCATAGTTATTACAATGATATTAGATATATTTAATACTTTTAATAAATGATAAAGACTGTTACTGCATCCCTCAAAGTAGATTCAAGACTGAACAATCTATTTCTCTTTAAATAAACATCGCGTCATCGATCGCAGATGGCAAAGTCTTTACTGTAACAAATTTGCTTAACAAATCCCCTTACGTCAGCAAGTCAGGTACTCTGCTGTTTGTATATAAAACATTTATTGAAAGATGACGAGAACGCCGGCATCAGAAATTGATTCCAATTTGGATAAATATTATTTTATAGTGCGATATAGCACACGCCAGGGTTCTATAACGGAACTGAGAACTTGAATCCGAGCGTTCAACTCGACGCCGAGTGAAAATGAAAAACAGAGACGGTGATAGAAAACGTTATTTCTATAATTAAACATATTTATTTTTTAGAAATATCCAAGTAATATTTTCGAAGATATCTCTAAGATGAATGTATATCGCCTGAAAACATGTGAATTTTAAAAATTATTTGTATAGTAAATAATTATTATGCTATTATATATAAATAAGCCTACATATTTAGCAGTCACGGTCCTCTGGTGGGCTCTATATGGACCCATAGATAGGCCCTATGGACCCATAGGGCAACTGCTGTGGCTGACTTTCGACTCCTAACAGGACACGACTATCTCCTGGCCCACCTCTACCGTTTTGGACTAGTAGAATCCGATACGTGCCCGCTTTGTCTCGATGGTGTCATGAATGGGGACCACATTTCAACCTGCCTTGAGCTGGAAGACCAGCTGTCCAGAATCGGTCGTTATTGGGAGGCTCGACGCCGAATGGTTCAACAGCCAAGGTGGCATTGGCTAAAGTAAGTATATTAATACATAAATAGGCCTATTATTGTGCAAACATTTCATTAACATGAACACTTGTAAGACTGTGTGCAAACTTTTCATCAATGTAATTGATAATATTCACAAAAACGAAACTGTGTTTGAAAATAATTTATACATAACCTCAAAATAACCTTTAAATGAAGAAAAAACAGCTGCATAGTCATCTTACTACAATGTTTGGGTTTTGGATGTTTCGGGAATATTCTGTAGAGAGTGAGGGAGGTAGGTAAAGAGTAATAGAGAGAGTAGAGAGCATAATAATTGTATATAGCCGTGCACTTGGCCTTGAGAGATCGCAGTAGGCGAGACAGGAGGTAGAAGGTCAGTAAAAATACTTTCCTTAAAGATAAGGACTAACAAAAGACTGAATTGCATGTGACGGTCAATATTAAATAATTCGATGATAAATTACCTTCTGTATGAAATAACAATCTTGAAACATGTGTAGACATATCGGATGCAGAAGCTGTTGATATATAGAGCATTCTGAATATGTAACATGTTTTAAGAAGTGGTAGTACACGAGAAATCTCGCAAAGCCAAGTTCACGGTTACGTGGTAGCACTCTACAAGCGGAATGGTTGCGCACAACGGATGACAACATCACAGATTCATATCTAAAAATTGTGTATAGGCTGGCCCATGCTAAAATACACTTGAAATAATACGTGAGGGACAAATGTTTGAAAATATTTTGGTAATTTTAAAATAATTTTGAAGTATCTCATCCAAATTATTTTGCCTTATAAAGATCAAAAAGTACCAATTTTATTAAATTTCCTTCTAAATATATTATATTATATGTGCCACAAGGTCCACATCTCTATAGAAGTATCTATATACAATGTGATATCAGTAGATATTTAATATATCGATTCTTACACACATGTAAACAATGTTGGAATTAAGGATATAATAGCTTTAAGAAAAACTAACCAAAAGCAACTGCAAACAAATACGATGCCCATGACGATCCCCATCGTTAAAGGTGACGACCGTGGCTTACTGGACAGCTAAGCCAGTAGTCAAGGATACACGTGATTAGGGAAGAGAAAAGACTCGCTTTATCAGATAACATTCGAGGAAGCTTTCCGCTACGACTATGTCAGCGATTCTTTGGGGCGGAATTCTTCCCTCTGCTTTGAAGTTAATCCAATAACGTTCGCGGGACGGCTTTTTGGAACATATCAATCCCCACAAATACCTACTAAACAGGGAACGCCCTCTGTTACTACGTAAAGAAACAGGAGAAAGGCCAAAAAGAGGAAGCGCTGTACGAATTGCTCCATTGTATAAATTACAACTAATTTTATGTTGCACATTTAATTTTCCCTAAATAATTAAACAATTTGATTTAAATTTTAAAATATTTTTATCTCTGTAAAAGAAATTATCATTTATATAGAACTTTCACATACATAATGTATTACAATTTATATAAGAACTAAAGTACCTTGTTTGAGGAACTAAGCAAAAAATAATTTTGTTTGAAGAAACAAACAAAAATTTAATATTGAATTTTTAATTTTATTACTAGGTAGTTTTATTTTTAATTTAGAACTACATAGTCGTCCCTCCACAGTTAATTATTCTGAGCTGTAAGTTAAATAAGGGCAGAATATAGAGGGTAGCATTATGAAAGTCGAGGGGGAGAGTTCGCCGCGGATACGAAATAAGGCCTCGCGTATCCAACGCGCTCTGAACACTTGATTAGGTTTTCGTAATTAGACGAGATTATGAAGTTTGGCAAGTCTTTGATGTAAACAGAACACGAAGGCTTTAAATTCTTTGGTAATTAGTTAACTTGTTCCTGCGTTTTAATATACAGCGGAACTGCCCTTTGTATTTACTGGACCTGCATAAAGAGTGTGATCACAGATTGACGCAGATTACTTCATTCATAACTAATTCTGCGTTCTGGGAACTCCAGAAGCACAGAAGGAAATGCATTGAAGTATTTTCTATGTTGGGAAATGTATTACCACGGTCAATACCAGTGAGGTAAGCCTCGGTCAATACCGTAAGGTATGGTAAGTCATGGGTTAGTAAGCTATCACGTTAACTCTTGGTACAGAATACTTGGCAGAGCTAAAGGTATTCAGGTGTATAAGATTCTATAGACGTTCGAGCATTGAACACTATTACAGTTACAAATAATCTTTGAGCTTAGATTGTGAGGTTGTGTTAAAACAAATAAAAACATACACAAATTAATCATTTATTTACTCATAGGCGTTTTAATGACAAAGTCATCATCATCAGTCAGTGTTAATACTACAAACTCTAACTTATAACAAGAGTTGTAAGTTAGAGTTTGTAGTAGTAACACTCACTGATAATGATGACTTTGTTATTGAAACGCCTATGAGCCAATAAATGAATAATTTGTGAGTTGTGTGTATGTTTTATTTGTTTAAACATAACCTCATAATAATAAATACACAAAAACCTCTTAACCACAAACCTTCTTTATTTTACCCTTACGTATATTTCAGTTACAAAGTAACCATCCTCAGAGGGATAACATACAAAGACTGTCTTTGTACGTTATCCCTCTGAGGATGGTTACTTTCTAACTGAAATGTACATAAGGGTAAAATAAAGAAGGTTTGTGGTTAAAAGGTTTTTGTGTATTTATTATTAAATTAAACCACAGTATATTCCTAATAAATAATAACCTCATAAGCTAAGCTCAAAGAATAGTTATATTGAACACTATTATTAGGAGAAATTGACAAATACATTTTATATTTAAGAAAAACCAATTAGCATTTAAATACCTAACCTATCTTAACTCAACCTAATCTACCTTAACTTAAACTAAAATAACTTAACTTAGCCAAACCTAACCTAACTTATCACTTGGAAAAAAGAAGTTGAGTATTCCAAACACGATAAACAGTAATAAATCTGTTACGTATACTTAATTGAAGTGAAATCTGTAGAGCTTACAATTAAAAACATTGAAACATAAATAAAACTTTTGGGAATAAAATAAACGAATCTAGTATTGTACGTAAGATCGAACAAAGTTTTACACTCAAAACGCATCGTGCGCAAAGTTCTTTTCATATTGACTGCACGCAATACCTTGTTAGGGTTTGAGTTTCCATCCTGGTTGGACGTTAATTAGCCACACGTCAAATTTAACTGTCTATAAATGTCAGTTTACTAGAAAGCCCTCAGCGCTTCGCTAAGAAGGGGAAATGGAAAGAGCATTGCCTTTAATGACGTCACTATGTGATGACGTAGGTAGAGACTATTGCAGACATGGCGATAATTAAAACACACTGAATTGTTGTAGTGAAGAATACAAACTCCACTGAAAATCTATTATTACTGAGGGAAAACATACTACAAATGTTCGCATTGTTCGATACGCAGCTGTGTCCTCGGTCTGATGGGCTGAGATTTTTTATCTGTAAAACGTGTCGTGTTATTATCGTAATATATTTAAACTAATATGGCCGGTAGATAAATAGCCCTTGAAAAAACAGCTGTTTAACTATTACCACAAAAATTTAATTGGTGTTTGTATTATTATAATTGTTTTTATTTACGATTTTCAAGAAAAAAGTGTAATGATTTCTTGTCTACAAATAATCGATAGCGACGATAGAGAAAGTATTCAGGACCACAGGAAATGATAATAAAAAGTAGTGGTCATTAAAAAAAATTTAAAAAGTTTTATGACAGTTAACTTCATCCACAGCAACAAAACATTCATTTTTTTTCAAACAAAACATTCAAAAACTACGTTTTTCAGTAAACGTCTGAGCACTATGCATGTATATAGCCTAATACATATATATATATATATATATATATATATATATATATATATATATATATATATATATATATATATATATAAAGAACTAAGTCAAAATACAAATACCAGAATTATAATTGAATTTACAATTCAATAGTTATTTATTAATATACAAGAATACATATTGCGATATTTATATATATATATATATATATATATATATATATATATATATATATATATATATATATATACTGGCCTATATTTTGCATTATTGTATTATTCATTCCTGATGATGTTGGTACAATTTACCAACGAAAAGCTTTGAATATAAATATTCTTGTATTTGAATAGCTTATGTTGTTTTAGATTAATAAACAAGAAAACATATTTTATATTTATATAAAATTAACCTTACAGGGTTATATATAAAGTGTTGTGCAATTAATGTAAGTGTTATAATTGTAGGTTAAATTTGAGACTTGACTATATTAATTCAAAAATATTTAATTACATATTTAATATACTGACTAAACAATCAAATATTTAGAATGTTTGTGTATCATTACATATATTTTAAAAAGATATTTTAAACAACCCAAGGTATAAAATTTTTATCATTTCTAAAATTATTATACTGAAGATTTTCATCTTTACAAATTGACACTGGAAGAAATATTTTATAATATACAACCAGAAGCAGATGTTTACAATATAATACACCATATTTTATATTAATATATTTTAAAATAATGTCTATCAATAATTGTAATGAGTCCTATATCTTACACTATTTTATAATTCATTCCTGATGATGTTGGTACTGTTTACCAACAAAGCTTTGAATATAAATTAATAAATACTCTTGTATTTCAATAAAATATGTTGTTTTAGATTATTAAACAAGAAGACATAATATATATATATATATATATATAGAGAGAGAGAGAGAGAGAGAGAGAGGGCGAGAGAGAAAGAGAGAGAGAGATGGTTAGAGGCAGATTGGGGAAACTCTCGTTTTAGAGAAATTGATTTACCAGAAGACTTAGATTTGATAATATTTACT
>JBAIZL010000098.1:127500-180000 GCA_036971475.1 Prosapia bicincta
CATAATGAACGGATGTACTCCAGATGATAACTATTCATCATATATATATATATATATATATATATATATATATATATATGTGTGTGTGTGTGTGTGTGTATAGGCCTATAACTGTAGGTGCGCGCGCGCTTACGAGAGTGTGTGTATTTTATTCTATTACAATCGCTGTAGGAAGCATTTTAACTATAAAGCTTGCGACCTAATAACCCATAATATTTGCTGTTAAACAGATATAGTTGTTTTGCTTCACAAATGTGTGCTGAAAATGTCGCATGGAGGCACGTTTGTTGGTTATTATTTCACAGAAGCTACAAAACCTTTCCCGAGTAGATAAACACAAAATATGGTACGAACTGTAGACAAATGTAGTCAGCTTGATGGATGAAAGCGTCTTTAGTCGAAGCCGAATTAGTTCGAGCTTTTGTATATGATGTCGCTTATTAAACCCGTGTAAAGGAGTGTATACATTAATAACTAATTAAAAATAATAAACTCACCAAAAAATTATGTTACTCAGAATTACCTTATGCACCAAAATAGACAGTACAGAAACATGAAACAGAAACAGAAACAGAATGGGTGTTGTTTTTTGTTGTGTTATATGGGTGTTGTTGTCTGGTGTGTTATATGGGTGTTGTTTTTGTTGTGTTATATGGGTGTTGTCGTCTGGTGTGTTATATGGGTGTTGTTTTTGTTGTCTTATATGGGTGTTGTTTTCTGGTGTGTTATATGAGTGTTGTTTTTGTTGTGTTATATGAGTGTTGTTTTTGTTGTGTTATATGGGTGTTGTTTTTTGGTGTGTTATTTGGGTGTTGTTTTTGTTGTGTTATTTGGGTGTTTTTTTTCTGTGTTATATGGGTGTTGTTTTCTGGTGTGTTATATGGGTGTTGTTTTTGTTGTGTTATATCGGTGTTGTTTTTTGGTGTGTTATTTGGGTGTTGTTTTTGTTGTGTTACTTGGGTGTTGATTTTTGTTGTGTTATATGGGTGTTGTTTTTGTTGTGTTATATGGGTGTTGTTTTTAGGCGTGTTATATGGGTGTTGTTTTTGTTGTGTTATTTGGGTGTTGTTTTTGTTGTGTTATTTGGGTGTTGTTTTTTGTTGATATATGGGTGTTGTTTTTGTTGTGTTATATGGGTGTTGTTTTTTTTGTGTTATATGGGTGTCGTTTTTGTTGTGTTATGTGAGTGTTGTTTTTGCTGTGTTATATGGGTGTTGTTTTTTGTTGTGTTATACGAGTGTTGTTTTTGTTATGTTATATAGGTGTTGTTTTTGTTGTGTTATACGAGTGTTGTTTTTGTTGTGTTATATGGGTATTGTTTTTGTTGTGTTAAGTGGGTGTTGTTTTTTGTTGATATATGGGTGTTGTTTTTTGCGCATAATGTTCTCTATCAAGGTGTGTTTGTATACGCTTTTATAGGTTATATATTTTATTGTTTTGAGTTTTTTTATTTTGTTTTCATTTTTTTCATTGCAAACGCGTCTCTTGAAAGATATCAGTAAGTAGTGGTTTTTTTGCAAAGTTGATTCCGTAAACGTAATTTATAAGATAATCCTCAAGATGTACAACTCAAAAACTGCAAGTCCCAATTGTATGTTCTACAATGTAATCTAGAGCTAAACTATTATTTGTTTTTTTTTTGTTTAAGCATGACACATGGACTTGAAGCGGAATTTGTTTTACAAACTTTCTTCGACTATGTCTTACAGATTTTTTTATGTAGGTCTATTTGTTTGCAAAAAAATTGAAAATAGGTTTAAAACAGGTTCACCGAAACCCATACAAACCTAGTGAAGGTAACATCATATACTACCACTATTACTTCAACTTTGTCAACAAATTAATACTGCATTAAATAAAAAGGAGTTATTTTTCACAGGCAATAGCTTTTTTCAACATTAGTGACTTAAAATTATAAATTACTGAATGATGTTAGAGAATAACACTGAATAATATACCTATGTAGTAACAGAACAAAAAATACAATGCGAATACATAAGTATATACCTGATTGAAAGAAAGTAGTAGAAAACCTTTGTTAGGTGTTGAAAAGTATAAAGAATAAACAATTTCTTCAGCCACTTTAATTAAAATCTATTTTTAAATATCGTCAGACGCACCGAAGGAATGTTTTATAAAAAGGGAAAAAATAAATAACTTATTATCATTATACTGAGTTAGTTGTAGTAAAACTTATAAATTAATATATTTACGAACTGATAAATATAGAGAATAACAACAGTTTAACTAATTAAAGTAACATAAAACAGTCACAACGCAAATAGTGGCAACAACCTCAGTACCACAAATATAATTAAAAATAACAGATAATACAACTTACAAGAATAAACCCTTATGTAGTCTACACATCATCGAAATGTACATAAGGGTTTATTCTTAAGTAAGTTGTATTAGGCCTATCTGTTATTTTTGTCGTATTAGGATTGTTTCCAATATTTTCATTGTAATATATTGTACCACTGTGATCTGAATATTGTATATAAAACAGTTAATCTACAACATATCATGCAACATAAAATCAGCTGATGTAATTATCATATGTTATTCATTAATTTATACTAGAATAGTTGAATACAGTACATATATATATATATATATATATATATATATATATATATATATATATATATATATATATATGTGTGTGTGTGTGTGTGTGTGTGTGTTTGTGTTTGTGAGAGTGTGATGATTTTAACGTGGCGGCAACTCGAAATGTTTTCACAAACAACTTATCTATTCAGACTCACCAAAAGAGGTTTTCACTTTATAAAATTAATAAAAGCGTAAAAAAATAAAAAAAGAATGGAGTGTATTATTTAAATGAAAACGCGCTTTCTCCACACGATGTCGCTCTTATTGATCGCCTTTGACATGAAATATTTAAATCGCCCATTATTTTACATTATTCAGTAAGATAACAACCGCTGCATTTTTTTGTTTGTTTTTAAACCAGCAGAAATTATTTAAATACTATTTGCAGAGGTTTTATAAGGATACAAGGGGTTCAGGCTTTCTTCTCTGGTAGTTTTTAGTTCTTTTGTGTAGTTTGTTTATCCCGCCTTTCCCTCTCTTCTAATTTGTTATTTAGAATAATCAATACACAGCTTGTTTTTTGTGTTCATGCATGTGCTCCATTTGTATGGATGATCCTTAATTTCTGGAATTAAACATTTTGTACAAAACATACAGTACTTATACGGTTCTTATTCCATTACCTTCACATTTTTCAGTTTTAGAGCTTATGGCTGTATCTATGTTTTCTACCACTTCTGTTAATCTTTAGCTAATGATCTAAGCTTAGAAGGTTTATATTTAAACTTTAAGGTTAGGTTTTTCATAAATATAATATCGAAGATAGAACTATTTTCCAAATAGTTTTTTCAGAACGTAAATTCAATTTTATGTTTTAAGAAGGAAACAATCTATCTTTCAGGACATGTGGCAGAGCCTAGAGTCACGAGCGGTCAATGTGATTGTGCAGTAGCCTGAACTTGCACGGCTTGAACGTGCGCGTAAATCAATCAACAATGTCAAACACAGCAAGTAATTAAATAAACAGCCACGCATATATACTGTGATCACTCGTTACTCGCTGTAAACTTACCGTGAATAGTGAAACTCACGTAATATGGAAAGGGGAGTGTTACGTTCCCCGAACTTACCGTGAATAGTGAAACTCACTTCATATGGAAAGGAGAGGGTTACGTTCCCCGAACTTACCGTGAATAGTGAAACTCACTTCATATGGAAAGGAGAGGGTTACGTTCCCCGAACTTACCGTGAATAGTGAAACTCACTTCATATGGAAAGGAGAGGGTTACGTTCCCCGAACTTACCGTGAATAGTGAAACTCACTTCATATGGAAAGGAGAGGGTTACGTTCCCCGAACTTACCGTGAATAGTGAAACTCACGTAATATGGAAAGGGGAGGGTTACGTTCCCCGAACTTACCGTGAATAGTGAAACTCACTTCATATGGAAAGGAGAGGGTTACGTTCCCCGAACTTACCGTGAATAGTGAAACTCACTTCATATGGAAAGGAGAGGGTTACGTTCCCCGAACTTACCGTGAATAGTGAAACTCACTTCATATGGAAAGGAGAGGGTTACGTTCCCCGAACTTACCGTGAATAGTGAAACTCACTTCATATGGAAAGGAGAGGGTTACGTTCCCCGAACTTACCGTGAATAGTGAAACTCACGTAATATGGAAAGGAGAGGGTTACGTTCCCCGAACTTACCGTGAATAGTGAAACTCACTTCATATGGAAAGAGGGGTGTTACGTTCCCCGAACTTACCGTGAATAGTGAAACTCACTTCATATGGAAAGGAGAGGGTTACGTTCCCCGAACTTACCGTGAATAGTGAAACTCACTTCATATGGAAAGAGGAGTGTTACGTTCTCCGAACTTACCGTGAATAGTGAAACTCACTTAATATGGAAAGGGGGGGGTTACGTTCTCCGAACTTACCGTGAATAGTGAAACTCACTTCATATGGAAAGAACAGTGTTACGTTCTCCGAACTTACCGTGAATAGTGAAACTCACTTAATATGGAAATGGGAGGGTTACGTTCTCCGAACTTACCGTGAATAGTGAAACTCACTTAATATGGAAATGGGAGTGTTCCGTTCCCCGAACTTACCGTGAATAGTGAAACTCACTTAATATGGAAATGGGAGTGTTACGTTCCCCGAACTTACCGTGAATAGTGAAACTCACTTAATATGGAAATGGGAGGGTTACGTTCTCCGAACTTACCGTGAATAGTAAACTCACTTAATATGGAAACGGGAGGGTTACGTTCCCCGAACTTACCGTGAATAGTAAACTCACTTAATATGGAAATGGGAGGGTTACGTTCCACATACAAAATGTTAACATTAGTTACAGCTATACTGTATACTCATAAAACAATATGGTATATTTACGTAATACGTAATTGCATACGTATTTGTATTGATTATTTACGTTTTCTTCAATCCGAAAACTCGAAGATTTTTTTAAATATGCGCGGCTACATACAAGAAGACAGACGTATTTTGTATTGTCAAGCACTATCCACTAACAAACTTCACCGTCAATTCCATGTGATAATGAGACATCAGTCCGCTAGCACTACAGCACAGTAGAACAGTCGAACGATCCTTTGCGGTCTTAGACTCCGAGCAGATTTCTCCTCCTTAGATAAGAAAGTTCATGAGGGAATTCTTTTCAAAAACAGTCTCGCCTCATCCTTATAAATAAGAAATGCCTATATTTTGAGTAGTGGGCCTAGTAGTTGTATAATATAATGGATGTTTGGAAAATAATCAGATTTCTTTGTGATAAATAACTACAGTACTGTACAAATTAAATACGATGAGAACACATTACCCTACAACCTTCTTTTATGTTTTAAATACGATACATATTAGCGGGATATCCTGTAATTTTGCCAACCGCGAAAAAGCGAAACAGCATATACCGTACACACACATATATATATATATATGTATATATATATATATATATATATATATATATATATATATATATATATATATGATGAATAGTTGTTATCTGGAGTACATCCGTTCATTCTCGCTCTTCTACTGTTGTTGGGTTCACCTCTTCGATGCTGGATGAGATTCTAGCGAAACGTCGGAACTGCGAATTTATGCACTACAGAATGAACGGATGTACTCCAGATTATAACTATTCATCATATTTTTCCATCAGTGAAGGAATACGTATCAGCATATATATATATATATATATATATATATATATATATATATATATATGTATAAGTATGTATGTATATATATATTTTTTTTATCTTGTAATTGAAATGCATGTCTTTTGATAAATAAATATTTAAGAAACAAGAGTGGTTTAGAATATTTGCATATACTGTATATATATATATATATGCTATCGTACCGTGGCGGCTTTGACCGCACTTGTTCAAAGTTGTTACTTTATTTGTTAATTCAATCAATTTAAAAACAACTAATATTTGATGATTATGGAATGGTTGTTGTCTCGTAAGAATTTATACTAATTATAGAACAGGCATAGTGTCTGAAATTTTATTTACTCTGTGCTTTTCACATCGAAGATGTATACGTTTTATGGATTTTTTAAATTTTTAACCTTTAAAATCAACATTTTACAAAACCTTTTCTTAGTGTGCATCTATGTCATTAAGAAAATTTCAAGTATCAATGTTTTATAGTTTCGACACTACGTTGTTTCTCATTCAGTCACTCAGGACAACGTTTCTTATACAGTATATATATATATATATATATATATATATATATATATATATATATATATATATATATAGTGCCCCGTGGCAGCTTCGCCAACACTTGTTTAAAATTGTCACTTTGTATGTTATTTTAATCAATTTAAAAGCAACTAATAATTGACAATGATTATGGAATGGCTGTTTTCTCGTAAGAAGTTATACTAATTATAAAACTGGCTTAGTCTCTGTAATTATACTTTCTCTGTGCATTTCATATGGGACTTGTATACTATCCACGAATTTTTGCAATGTTTAGCCTTTGAAACCAATTATTTGCAAAAGTCTTTCTTAGTGTACGTCTATGACCTTTTATAGTTTCGACTCTACGTTGATTAAGTGAATTTGAAATCAAATTGCAAAAAATATATATTTAAACATAACATTTAAATACCCTCTAAGTGTAGACGAAAACTGCAGCTACAATTATCTTACTTTCATACTTGGTTTTCGAAAATCTTAGGATAACTTCTGTAGCGAGCGAGAGAGAGGGGAAAGAAAGGCCGTATATATGTTCCTAATTGGTATTTTTTTACTATACTGTATATTGTCATTTGTTTTATGCGGACCTTCAGAATATGGCTGTAAACCTACAGGTGGAAGCAAAATTATACTGTATTATTTGAAATAAGCTAAATATTACAAAAACAATAAAAACTTAAAAAACTCTATTTATTAGGTGATATTCATCATTTATGTATTAAATTATGTATTGCAGAGTGATTATTTCATAGTTAAGCTTCGTTCTAAATATAATTTTGTCTAATGTACAAATTTTTAATCTAGCGCGTGCGTGTATGTGAGCGCACGCCCTCTCTTGTCTGTGAAACAATTGTACACAATATTAATAGTTACGTAACATTATTATTTATAATATATAGGCCTATTTATGCACAGTGTATGAAATATTTATATATTTTTATAGTATGTTTATACATACTATATGAAAAATAAATATTCGGTAATTATCGATTATCCTGTCATAGATTTGCAAAAACATACCTGGTTTTGTTTCAAAGTCTTTAGTGAAAGAGACAAAATTAAAACCTTCTACAGACGCTTAAAACTTAACCCCCAAAATAACCTCACAACACACGCGAGTTTATAACCTAAATGATTCCTAATATAACAGTGTACTATACTATTTCAATGTACTTACAAAGTATCGGGCAAGGCAGACATTATTATAAAGATTAATGAACTTTGCCAATATAAGCTACTTTCTTGCCAAGTAGCCTCCGTCTTGATATACGATATTGCATCGCTGCACGACACGGAGACTTCAATGCACACTCGAGCTTTACCTCGTGCATATTACAAACCTGATACTTTCCGGCTACAGATCTAGTACCGTGACGTAGTATAACTTGAAATGTTTCTAAAAGGAGGGCTTCATTTTATAAAGTTCCATGTGTGATATAAAGAGAAGTTAAATAACTGTTTATCAACTTCTACACTTTCGGGGGCGTCGACACTGAAGATTAGTATATTTTCGTATTAGAGAGGACTTTATATGTGCTGACCAGGTATAATTTCTCAATTTAAACGTATGATGTCATGTTATCTAAATTACAAAACATTTACATTTTGGAAAATGAAACTAATATTGAATTTCGGAAAATGCAGACAATTTTCCATTTCGAAGACAATGTTTGTTTAAAATACCATTAAAGTCTTGACTAAATCGTTATTAAAAACATTAAAATAATATTGGAAATAAAAAAGGGAAAATTAACTAAATTAAAGCTATGACAAATTGAGAGATGTAAAAAATGATTATTTTTAAAACTTTGTATAGCTGCAAACTCGATTAAATTCCAACAATTTTATGATTTGTAATTATAAAGTTAGGCTTTGATTTTCAAATCTCAAAGTTTCTGTTATAAAGCCCAAACAGAAATATTCTTTTTGCCCTAGCTGCCTGACCAGAAAATATTCTGAAAAGACACAAACGAAATATTACCTGAAACTGAAAGTTAATTTATTAAATGTTTTCTATCAGTTCACACTCTCCTTATATATATATATATATATATATATATATATATATATATATATATATATATATATATATATATATATATAGGTCTATATATATAGTTCAAATTTTTAATCGTTCCTAAAATACTTTTTATCTATCCACTCAAGTTCAAACACTTTCTTCAAACTTGTAGTGGATGACACTTGATGTTTATACAGTTTTTTCAAATATGAATCCATTAATTAAATTCAATGAAACTTTTAGTTTTATATGGGAGGAAAACGTTTCATAAAAGGGGCAAGGTATGCAATATAGTTGTTCGGTTAAATTGTCTTAGAATAAGTGATAACATATGATTTCATTAAACACCTGATTTTATGGTATAGGTTATGTGATAGAACAGTTGTTTTACCACATAGGTTATGTTACTTTATTTATATTAATTCATATTTTTAAATTAAAAGAACTAAAATGACTTTTTTTTTGACCTAAGTAGGAATTAACTTAATTTTTTTTTATTCCTTATTTAGAATAAAGAAATGTTGCAGCTGCTTTACTGTAGTTCTATCATTTACTTCTAAAATAAAAGCGACACCACATATAAACACAAAATGTATTATTGTCCACACCTATAAATAACAATGCCCCGGAACAGATATGTTTGTTCCTTCATTGTTATAAAACGCGAGTTGAAGGTTATTTCGGTTGAAAGATATGTCTGGCCATGCGAGCGTCTCAAATTATTGCTTTTATTCGCACGTTGTATCTTTTGCTTTATTATAAAAACAAATGTTTTCAATTTAGAAATAAATCATTTTAATTTTTTAATTATTTACACATGTATAAAAAAATTACTTGTATCTAAAGTGTCCCTCATTAGATCTTTATCTCGAATTAAATTTAATGTGAACTATAGATACAGTCATTACCATACGGACATAAATTTGTTAAGTACTTTAAATAAATACGTTGCAAATTGTTAACAATGTAATTCATTTTGTCAGTACCATACAACTTGTTTCATTAATTATCTTTGTATAGCACTATGGCTTCCTGGACAAGATATCGGGTTCAAGTACCTACGCAGGACAAAAATAGATTAACCTTAAAGGCATCATGCACGCGCGCATCGTTAAAATCACGTTTAAGGATTCCAAACACTATAACGCATTCTAAATGTAATTTAAGTGACCTTGAAGCTCCTGTAAAATTATTAAAAACTGTAAAAAGTGTTTGCTTTTGTTGAACGTAATCTGTAACTCTGTTATAAAAGCTTTATGTTTTAAAATTCAATATTATTTCAACAGTAAACACGTCTCACTAGCTGTAGGAAATACGGACTAGTATGCTTAGAATAATATATAAATGGCACCTTTTTATAAACAAGGCTTAATTATTTAAAACTAAATAATATTTTAATATTATTTTATTATTATCGTTTTAAAAACGATAGAAAGTAAAAAACAGCAAATTTATAAATTTATTCATAAAAAACTTTAAAAAATGGTGAGAAAATAATTTTTTAGAATTAAAAAAAATAAAACTATTTCTACTATTACTTAACAGCATTAATAATTATTGATAGTTTAATTAAAATAACTATCTGCAGCGTAAAACTAAGAAAATATAGCTACAAAAAATAACTAAAAAAAGAGTTAAATATTAGTTTCAAAGTTTTAAACAATAATTTTATTCGGAGTTATTTGTATATAGACACTATATAAATGTATTTTATTTTGCTTAGTCAGAACTCTGTATATAAGACAGAAATAAAAGGTAGAGCAAAGTAAATACACTACTTTAAGAATTATAATTTAGGTTAGGATTGAATAATCTTACAGTATTGTAGTTCCTAGCGGAATCCTGGGAACAGAATCCATCCCCAAAAACATACAGCGGACCGTAGTCCTGAAGCACAGACATCGAGGTGGACATCCTACTTGGGCGCTCGTAAAACTCACGAGAAACGACACAAAGAGCCACAAACACAACATCACTGCACCATCACTGGAACACGACTGAAATCTTTGCAAGTCTCGCGGCGCGGCGGGAATCCATTCTGGCCAACCTTGCAAAGCACGGAATTAGCAACCGCGACTTTACATTCATATCACAGAACGCGTTATTGTCGAGTGTTTAGAGCCGGCGTTGATGTTTTCTCGGCATATTTTGGAGAAATATGTTTGAAAGTATTTTCATAGGATTTTAAATATGTATTAGGTTGTAGTTTAATGCAAGAATTTAAAAAATTCGATTTGTATTCCCAAACTCAATTACTTTTATTCATTGTTCAGGCAATCATTTAATATATGATTTATTTTAAAAACGTGATTTCTACATTACATTTACTTTAAGTATAAATTGCCTAAAGTAAAGGGAGTTTATAATACGTTTTTACAAAAAACAGCTAAAACAAGTTTTCGAACTGATAAAATAAATGCTGGCCAGATAAAAGGTTAAAATGCGATTACATTCATATATATATTCTTGTATTTACTTATCAGTTACACTTTTATGTACCTAAACAAGAAACTTACTTGGTGTATTTGCGAGTCGGCTTTCGAGAACTATTAACTACGTGATCTCATTGTCGAGCTTATTCTGACACCTTATATCAAAATACTCCTGATGATTCAGATAGTTTGTATCAGAAAAAGCTCGAAAACGAAAACACGTAATTAATAATTCGCGAAAGTCGATTTGCATATAAACCTAGTAATACTTGTATTAAGGTACACTAAAGGGTAAGTGATATATATATATATATATATATATATATATATATATATATATATATTATTAAATAACTTCAAAAAGTTCATAATCAAGATATATTTTATTCAACATTTACAATTATGCTGAAGCTTTTCGCCGGATTATAGTTCCAGCATTCTCAAAGACTAAGTAGTCTTAGAATGCTGGAACTATAATCCGGCGAAAAGCTTCAGCATAATTGTAAATGTTGAATAAAATATATCTTGATTATGAACTTTTTGAAGTTATTTAATAATTATAACAAATCAAGAAAAATAATCATCTTTATTGTAATATATATATATATATATATATATATATATATATATATATATATATAGAGAGAGAGAGAGAGAGAGAGAGAGAGAGAGAGAGAGAGTTAATATTCAAAAGCTAATATAAGATATATATATATATATATATATATATATATATTTATATTTATTTATTTAGGTAAATAGATAATAAAGTGTAACAAAGAAATTAATAACTGCATGTTGATGTGTCTAACACTATCGCCCGTCTTAGAGAACACTTTAAATTATTCAATGTTATTTTAAGTGTAACTCTTTAAAACTTTAGAGATTGTATTTGTTTAAATATTAGTTAAACTTAACATTTTTAACTAATGAGCAAGGTATAAGCAATGAAAAGTAAAAGTGTGTGTGTGTGTGTGTGTGTGTGTGTGTGTGTGTGTGTGTGTGTGTGTGTGTGTGTGTGTGTGTGTGTGTAACAATGTATATATGAATATATATAACTGAAGTTTCCCCGAGCTATTTTTCGATATTGTTAGCATTTTCAAGGCCTGCTAATCTCGTAAGTGACAACAAGATAATATGTAGTCAACTCTTGAAAAATATTGACACTCGAAAACTGGACTGACTTACCAATATTGGAAGACAAATAGTTACCTGGATTCCTGACTTAATTGCTATTCTCACTTTGTGATCAGGAACCCATTAGTTTAAATAGATTTGTTTAAAATGCTGGTGTTAAATTGTTGTTGTTTGAATGCTAAAAGTTTACGAGACATTCAATAATGAAATTTGTATACCTTTATTCAATGTTATAAATGTACTTCGACATTTTTTAAAATTTGTTTAAAATAAATATTAATTCAGCTCGTTAACTACGATTCAAAGAATTGTTTAAATTGAATTGTTGTAAATGATCTTGAACTAGACCGAGTATTAATTTACAAATCTAAAACACATCCCATACAGAAGGTCGTAATGTGAGAATACTCTAGACTTTTTAACAAATTGCAGCATACAATATTTGCGCTGGGGCGTAAAAGACTATTAAAGCGTCTCACTTTGCTAAATATTCCTGAAACCGTTATCAAAATTGATGGACTGTGATTATGGAAATATTTCAAAGTCGTAATTTATTACCCAGCTGACATTAATCACCAATTTCCGCATAATATAAGTTTACGATTTATTATCTCTTGTGTTATTCGATATTATCTTGTTTAATTATAGGAAAGAAGAGTACGACTGAAGTACGAGGTGTTGGTTAAATTGCTTTCACGAAATTTATGAGGCGGGTTATAAAACGTTACGCTTTTTAAACAATCGCAAAAAGGACGATTCTAAGATAATTTTATGTGTCTTTTACATCATTGTATTACATTGACTTTGCGTCTGTACAAAGTGATGTGACTAATAAGTAGAAAACTTACTTAGAGCGGGGAGCAAGTAAGTTTAGTAAAGGTTTGAAGTAAAGCCGTTAAGTTATAACCTAAAAACGTAAAATATTTCAAATGATTTGAAAACTATACGCGCTCCCGCGCGCTTGTGTGTAAGTTTATGAGTGTGTAGTTACATACGCGCGTGAACAAACTTTCGTTTGAAATAAAAACAAATATATATATATGTGTGCGTGTGTGTGTGTGTGTGTGTGTGTAGGTGGGTGGGTGTGGGTGTATGTGTTTCTGTGTGTGTGTGTGTGTGTATCACCTTCCCTATATGTACTTAAAGAAGAATTTTACTTGGTATTTATGCGAGTTAACTTTCAAAGATTGGTAGTATCTTCAATGTCGAGCATAAATACTCTTCAATGTCGAGCAAAATCTTTAATTTAACTCTCATAAATACCAAGTAAGATTTTTTTCTAAGTACATAAAGTGAAAGTGATAAGTGAATACAAGAAAACAGTGTTGCAAAGTTATATATATATATATACACTGATACGTATTCCTTCACGGATAGAAAAATATGGTGAAAAGTTATTATCTGGAGTAGATCCGTTCATTCTGCAGTGCATAAAATCGCAGTTCCGACGTTTCGCTAGAATCTCATCTAGCATTGACGAGGTGAACCCAACAACAGTTGAAGAGTCAACTGTTTTTGGGTTCACCTCGTCAATGTTAGATGAGATTCTAGCGAAAAGTCGGAACTGCAGAATCAACGGATGTACTCCAGATAATAACTATTCGCCATATATATATATGAAGTTAATATATTACTATTGTAAGTAATTTTGTCCACCTTTAAGTGCAATAATTTTACCTCGAGTGATGAGGCACCTTTCGGTCACTTGACCATTGTCGAATCACTGATGGTCAAGTGATATATATGGTCAATAGTAATATATTAACTTCATAAAGTCAGTGCAACGGAAAAAAAATGGATAACGTAAAATATCAAGAATATATATATATATATATATATATATATATATATATATATATATTAATAATAAAAAATAATATAGATACATTTGAAAAAGATAAAACATTAACACAAGAAATAATAAATACATTAAAAATCATATTAAATCAAAATTATTTTTTATATAATAATAAAATTTATAAACAAAAGGATGGATTAACAATGGGCTCTCCAATGTCCAGCATATTATCAAAAATATTTGTACAAAATATAGACATTGAAATAGATAAGATTATTAAAACATATGATCAAAATGAACACTGGTTTAGATATGTAGATTAAAAGATGGTTTAAGTTTGTAAAAATATTTTATTAGATAATAATTTTCCTGAAGATGCTGGTACTATTTTATCGGCGAAAAGCTTTGAATAAATATATTCATTAAAAGTATTCTTGTTTCTGAAATAATTTATATATATATATATATATATATATATATATATATATATATATATATATATATATATATATATATATATATACGTATATTGTTAAATCTACGTATATATATATATTTAAATGATAGATATTATAACTATAAATATCTCTAAAAATATCGCATCAGTAATATGTTTGGTATTATCAATGTAGATATCTTTAAAGTAGGAAAACTGAAAGAGTAAATACATATTTTTCAAAATATTCTTCATTTGATTCAACAGTGTAATTTTTAATTTTTACTTTTATATATTCGCCAACAATAATCTATACGTCTTTTTGATTCTTACACTTTAATTTTAAAAATCTCTGCACTGAGACGTTTGATCTAATATTAAAGTCCTTAACGTGTGTTCTATTAGTTGAGAGTAAAAGAAATATTTTAAGGTTTTTTTCACAATGATTCAAGTTAAGCGTGCTGTAATCGTTTTGGCGACGTCATCGTACATTTGCGCCGACCGACAAAGCTACGTACATAAACTGTTAAAGCAGCTCCACGCAAAGAATTTGCTTTCAGAAGTAAAGCTGAAAGTTCGACGTAACTTTTGCAGTCGGTGCCAAATTATTGCCTCCAGACACGGAACGTTAATTTCGAGCCTGAGTGGGTAAGGAACGGGTTTCGATTTCTCACTTCGCCTGACGCTGTAATTAAAGTAAAATTATATAGAATGCTGATTTAATTACAGCCACCTTTGAAGTTTAATTAACTAGCTCGGAAGCAGATTGATCGAAGCTTTTTAACGGCGAAACTGGCGCTGAAGTAGTTTTACACGAACGTAATTGGACTACGCGCGGAACTTGGTTTGTTTATACTATTACCCTTCTGAGCATGTCACTGTCACTTCATATAATACCTTCAAAAGCACCCACGTGACCGTAAAATGGACAATAAATTCCTTGAAAATGGTTATTGCTAAATATAAAAGCTACACTACTATCCAAAAATTAAACCCCAAAACTATATTTTCTTAAATCCTCAAGAGAACGTAACGAAATTAAAGGGAAACAACACTTATTTACGTTTTTATTTTAAGAACGTACCAAAACGTACAACATAATATTTCCTTACTAACAAGTCTATAAAATCCCATATTTACAACATAAAATATTATATTTATCTACAACACAAGAATAATTTAAATTTCAAGCATCGAAAATTTGTTTAGATTTTATTGTAAAATTTGTACCGGACGCCAGGCAAGAGGAGGAAATTTGTTAAAACACAGTAAAATTATTATATTCACTAATAACCAACACTTGATGTAGAATTCAGCTACAAAGTAACATCTTAAGATGGCATTAATAATTCTCTGATTATGGTCACAGAGAACCTCTGAAAGTGGTTACAAAATTATCTCTATAAATGGTTACAAAATGCCAACTGATGGTTAAAAAGTAAACTCTCAGGATGGTTACAAAATGACCTCTGAAGATGGCCACAAAGTAACCTCTGAGGTTGATTATAAAGTAAACTCTTAAGATGGTAACAAAGTACCTCTCAAAATAGTTACAGAATAGCTTCTGATGATGATTGAAAATAAATACTCAAGATGATTACGAACTAACCTCTGTAGATGGTTACAAAATAACCTCTGAAAATGATGACAAAGTTAACTGTCATGACGGTAACAAAATAACCTCTGAAAGTGATTACAAAGTAAATTATCACGATCGTTACAACAAAATTCATATAGATGGTTACAAAATAACCTCTGAAATTTGTTACAAAATAACCTCTGAAGATGATTACAAAGTAAATTATCACGATGGTTACAAACAACCCCTGTAGATGGTTGTAAAATGACCTCTGAAGATGATTACAAAGTAAATTATCACGATGGTTACAACAAAACTCCAATAGATGGTTACAAAATAACCTCTGAAGATGATTACAAAGTAAACTCTTATGACGGTTACAAAATAACTTCTGAATATGATTACAAAGTAAATTCTCAAGATAGGTACAATGTAGCGTCTTAAGAGTGTTACAAAATGTCCCCTGAAAATGGACAAAGTAAACTTGCGTTTAGTTAATTCTTCTTCTACTCGAGAGAATAATTTATGTATTATGTTCTCTATTGAAGTATATAACCTTAATGTACTATTAGTTTATTATTACTTGATTGTAATTTGATCTAAATAATTTTGCTAAGTGAAGACAAAGAGCTTCAAGAAAATATATATCAATAACCTTTATTTAGTTTTTATAAATTCAACTTTGGTGTGCATTCTGGTATATTTGTAGGAAATATAAATTTTAAAAAATTCTTCATTCCGTGAATATTTACGGCACATTTTTATACTATATTCTAATATGTTTATTATACTGAAAAGGTGCAGAAAAAAGTTAAATGCATAGTGGTATCGACAGGGTGTCTATAAGACTGAGTCGATAACTTCAACTCAGTTAGTTATAAATATTCCTAATTAAAAACGTTTTGAAAGTTACACCAGCTAAAACTATAAAGGGGCATAAAACATATCACGTTTTAAATTCTAGTATGCAGTTTTTATTTTCTTTTATTACAGAGTGTACATCAACTTTTCAAATATTGGTGAACACATGAATGGAGCTCTGTGTAAATCCGGGATTATTAAAACCAATACAAATGCCAACTACTGACTACTATTGCCACGAATACAGCAAAATCCTAATCGAAAACATAAATAGATTCACTAAAACCACAAAAGGTACACGCGCAAGCAAGGAAGCACACACGCACGCACGCGAGTGCACACATACACTAACACACACACACACACACACACACACACACACACACACACACACACACACACACATTATAATAAGTTTTAATATATTAAAATATATAACTATCTAATATATTAAACTGTTTGCTTACTGGAACACCGCATATCACCCTATAAATATATACTCATCCCTATAAATCCACCAGAGAGTTAAGCCATTTTAAGTGAGCAATGTAACCATGCGAACCATGATTCATGCTTGTCTCAAGGGCCTCAATCTCCTCGCAAACTATTTACCACTTTTCCCATCCGTTTATATTTTCGAGTATATACACTATTCTGTGCAACCACCCTGCATTAGTGAACCTTACTTCCTATGAAAAAAAATGTCTATACTATACCACTAACTTTTATATTTCACCGACATATTCAAGTTTTGTTTCATACAAATAATGAAATATTTGCCTAAAAAACCCACCACTAAACCCATATGATTACAAATTTTCTGACATTTGAATTTAATGCGTTATTTTGAACGTAAAACTTTGATAATGGAAACGTGGTTATTAGGCCAACAATTGTTTCACGCTAATTAAATTTAGAATTAATTAATAATTAGTTGAAACAACAAAACTATCAACTAAACAAGTTTTATTTAATTAACCTGAACGCAACATACACAGAGCTAATTAACGGTTTATCGCCTGGATGTGGGCCTGTTCATTTTTAACGCCATAAACTTACAAATTAATCCTAACAGACCATTACACAAAAGCGAATTAAAGCAAAGTTTTAATTAATGCCCGCATTGACAAAGCAGTGTTTGTGCCCGGATCCAGCGCTGTGCTCTCTGATCGTAATGACATTCATGGAACAAGGTCCACTGAAATTGGATTTATAAATTGCTTCTGTGATGGCTTTATTTGTGTTATGATAGGTTTTGGTGGTTTTTCGAAAGTTCTAAGGTTTCCGTTGCAGTTTAAATTATCTACATTGATGGTGGCAGTAGCAATATTCATAAAGTACAGTATAAAAACAACCCAGAACAAAAGTGCGAGCGAATAATTACACAGTAAATTAATATGTAATTATATTTTGCATGCATTATATAACAGTTATTATAGTATAGAAAACCTGATGCAAGTAAAAATAAAATAAACGATATATGAAAAGAAATTTACGAAAAAACAAACAAGCAATACACACACACGCACACACACACACACAAACACACACACACACACACACACACACACACACATACAAACAAACACACACAAACACACACACACACACACACACACATGCATATCATCTGGAGTTAAGGAGGGGCTCTTATTAAACATTGCGCCACTCATGTTTGTTCCTGTACTCCCTCCTCTGGGAGTCTTGCTCCCCTTTTCGCCCGTCCCTAACGAAGTGTTCTTGTAATTACTAGTGCCCGGTATTCAGACCCCACCAATATATTTCATTTCTGGTAATCCCCGAAAGGAACTTATTTTTATATTAAAAATTATTTATGCGTTTTGGGTAGGGGAGAAGAAATTAAAATATTCACCCTCTCGTTTGGTGCAGTCGTTTACATAACCTTTTATGGAGTGAAAAGAAAAATGTATCACATATTAGAAAACTTATTAAAGAACGAAGAAGGAAACAATCGCTTATTTTAAAGCATTGGTTGGACCTATGTGTAGCCTTCAAACATATTTTAAACACTATAATGAAAATTTTATGAAACTCCTGCAAAGTATTTACCATCGTAATAATAATTTATTGATATCAATCAGAAATCTCATAAGCGACCATTATTAACATACTCGTCCTATTTATAAAACAAACAACCCATATTTAGTAGTTTTACTACCAAAAGATTACCCCAGAGAAAATAATTATCAAGTGATTTTATTCATAATTTTTTTTTTTCTATAAAGCATGGTAAAATACTAACTACAGTTATATATTTCACAACCAGAAGACTATAATGTTATTTTCAAAAACAAAAATTATAAAAGTATTTAAAAAATAATTGATAACTATTAGTTTAAAAATAAATATCAAACGCAAATACTTTCATAACTTATCAAAATCTATTTCATAAAAAGAAATATTTAAATCTTAAATTAATGAAAATAGTTCTAAACTCATTTACGTATAAAACAGCACTTTTAGATCAATAAAATCATGAAAAAGAAAGTCACTTCAACCAACTTTTATCACTGTAACCAAATTTTGGTGTATTTCTAGAAGGATAAGAACCGATTTTAAAATATACTGTATAAGAAATTATGTTTTAAAACGGTATGTGTTCAAAAAATCTTTTTCATTTTAAAAATTTCGTGAAATTGCTAGAAAAACAAGCATGTGGTCTCTTGGACGTGTACATTATTCTTTAGTGAAGCCGTTGATTTGGTTAATTCCGTTCAGACAAAATACAACAAATTTTCTGAAGCTCCAATAATAAATTAGAAGAATTTTAAAACTTATAATTTTTGATACCAATAAAATGGCTTCATGACAGATTTGGAATGTTAAATTACTTATTCTTCTTGGTACTATTAATGCGTTTGAGGTTCGAGAATTAACTGTTTTCTTAATATAACAGCAAAGTTAATGAAATAGCCATCATATGTCGTGGAATATATTTTCCGATTCAGCAAAACCTTCACAATTATAAAAACTGCAGTAGAGCGACGATAATCGAGATTAGTCGGGACCGGAGCCCATCCGAACTAATAGTTTGTCCGGATTTTCAAAACATCATAGAACTAATGCTTATTATAGATATTTCATTAACTAATCCAATTTAATGCTTAGAGTACCGTGTAAGTTTTAATTCAATCAGGAATAATTACAAGGTTCAAAAATACCCAAGGAATTAAGTGAAAGAACATATAATGTAGGCCTATATACAATACGGCGGCGTTCCCAGAATCTCGTTAAGGTGGGGGTTATCAGAAATAGGGGGGGTCTCAACTCTGTTGTAATATTCCCCCAAATCAGTCGAATTACTGCAATGCATACTTTGTCTTACTTTAGGGTGCAAACTCAACAACTGTGTATTTTAAGGGGTATTCCTGAAGATTCTTATTAAATAATATTCCGATAAATATTATTACCATTCTGAATCGCTAATTAAATAAAGTTCCCAACACCTCAGCCTTAAATAACACTACAAAATGTTGTAATAACACTTATTTATTGGTGAATCTTTGTAGGTTAAATTTATATATGGCGCATGCGCACTATATGTTTTTAATAGAAGAACGCGCTTAATTTTTTTTTGTTTTATAGGGAAGTTCAAGGGGTGCCCCTTTCTTGGCTCCTTTCTTCGGCCCACCACTGTACTAATACATAGCACAGGAAGTAAAAAAATATACCGGAAAAAAAACTATTTCTTATTTTGAACAAAAGTAAAACATTTGAAAAATTGCCATTACATATGAATAGCCTAATAATATGAAAAGTTTATTATATTACAAATTAGCCATACATTAGTTTTATAAATTTTATTAATTTATGATTGGTTACAACTCGGGTTATAGGTTAGCGTGCAGAATATAGAAATCTAAAAAATTTAAATCATGATTAATTATATTGCATGTTACTCTTAAAGATTAGTTATGAAGCATTTTTTTAAAATTGATGAATCTTTTTTGGATTTACAATTAAAGATAGCACTTAGTTTAGTATGTATTGCAGAGGCACCGACCACCGCGCTCTTCCCCCCGAGTGCAGTGCACGCTGAAACCAAGATGCGGATTAACACCGTAATTTACTGTAATTTATTTAGAAAAGTATTTGAACTTGTAGCGTCTGTGCTGTACATCATGATGCCTTTGTACACTGATTCATACTACATGGCAAAATCCGTAACTCGTCCTTTTCTCCGTAACTCACGGCATTAAACAATGCACTAAGTGCGAAAAGCATCTCCTGGAAAACTTCAGTAAGTTCAACAAGTATAAGGTTCTCACGTTGGGGGGGATGCCGACAGAAGTGAAAGGGGATGCCGACCGAAGTGAAAGGGGATGCCGACAGAAGTGAAAGGGGATGCCGACAGAAGTGAAAAGGGATGCCGACAGAGGTGAAAGGGGATGCCGACGGAAGTGAAAAGGGATGCCGACAGAGGTGAAAGGGGATGCCGACAGAGGTGAAAAGGGATGCTGACAGAGGTGAAAGGGGATGCCGACAGAAGTGAAAGGGGATGCCGGCAGAAGTGAAAGGGGATGCCGGCAGAAGTGAAAGGGGATGCCGACAGAAGTGAAAGGGGATGCCGACAGAAGAAAAAAACCTTTTCTTATAGCCACGCCTACAGACAATTTCATTAAGAAAAACATTTAATTTTGCGTATTGAGACATTACTTAAACATTTGCTATCTCATGTTCCTAAGAAAGTTTTCATTTCAGAAATTGGATTAGAAGTACATAGGTTATTATTATTTAATGTGTTTATTGTTATATTGAATTATTTTTATTGGTTTATCAAAATTTCAATAAATTAATATATTTATTAACCGAACAAAACCATTTATTAAAAACCTTTCTCCTTAACGACGTTCAATAAATAATGTAACATAACCTACGTGCTAAATAAATTGGCTTTACAACACAACGTGTAACATAAGGTCAGGTAATTTATGAAGTTATCGTTCAATCCACTTTGAGGCGACTCATTGCGTAACCTGATGGAATTTACACTGACGCTATTAATCTGACGGAAAGTATACTGACTCGAAATTGTTTGTCCGTATAACACGTTTTTGTAGGCGTCGCTATTTCACTTCAAAAATATTGTCTTATTTTTATAAAAATAGTTGAAGATTTCTTTCAGTAAAACCGAATACTGACGGTAATCTTCAAGAACACTTTTCAAAACATAAAATTTTTGAAAAGATTTATAATTTTATAAATAAACGAGTAGTTATTCTTACAAACAGCTGTTTCTTGTGGAAGCCTGTACGATGGGACAACCTCAGGACGTAGTCGTAGGCCGGACTTGAACAAGTCAGTACAAGTTATACACAGATATAAAGAGAAAACGCTCGAGTGGCAATACTTAAACTAAAGATTTCGACTCGCCCTGTAACACCACGGATATGTCTAAAGGCGTTTCTGTAGCGATATTTTTAGAAATAAAAAAGTCGTTCCCTTTGATCTGCTCTTACACACGACGAGGATATAAATGTGCTTTTTATTAATTAAACTTGACGGAAGCCATGTCCTTGGGTTTCTTGCCAAAACGCTCGCTTTAAAGACATTTTAGTAATCAATGCTCTTCCACTTAGCTAAGTATAATAGGAACTTTTATAAGTAGATTATAACAGTATTATCCTCATAATGCGTTATTAACATTTCATAAATATAATTTGAAAAACATAAATACTTGTAATGTAAGACAGATAACTCAGCCATATAGCCTACGGCATTAAACTTAAAATAGTAATTACTTATACCAATTATCTATAATTAGTTGTATGACGTAGTATTTCTGGTTAGGTTTAGGCGTCGTATATATGGACGAGGATTACTATTAAAAAGGCCGAAAGTAAATATTAATAATTATTACTAAATAGGCATATGCCATATGAAAACCTAACAAGAAACAAATTACAAATAATAAGAGAACAATTACTATTTAATAGTTTTAAGGGGTGAAAACATATAAAAACCATTCATGTTGCTGTAACAATAGGATGTGACTAGGAGAAACTAGTCCGGAAGTAGGGTGCCGAGCGCTGTGCTTTGCCCCGAGTGGAATGTTTTGGTTGCGTGGCCCCGCCCCAAGCAACAATTTATACACACACACACACACACACACACACACACACACACACACACACACACACACACACACACACACACACACACACACACACACACACACACACACACACACACACACACACACACACACACACACACACACACACACACACACACACACACACACACACACACACACACACACAGACAGACAGACACACACACACACACACACACACACACACACACACACACACACACATATATATATATATATATATATATATATATAAATTATAATCAATCACTTTTACATTAGTTTATGACTAGCCAAACTTTACTTTTGTAAAAATTTACTGAAACATGTTATTACAAATTTACAAAATTAAAGTTCGGCTAGTCATAAACTAATGTAAAAGTGATTGATTATATTTCACCGAACGTAATGGACTACAAAATTCGAGAAAAATACAAGATAAAATACCATATAAGGGTTAGAAAGTGTAGAAACGCTTGTTTAAAATCTCATAGATTGTAAATTGCATGTAATTAAGTGAGAAATGTTTTCAAATTGCAAACTCAAATACCTTCAGTCTAGGAAATGTTTTTTTTTTAATAGAGAATAAAGAATTAAACAACTTTAACTAACAGAGAAATTGAGAAGCCTGAAAATAACTTGGGAAGAAATCACAGTACTAATAAACTAGACTTGTATTTCTGTAAATATAAAAAACAAAAATTGTTTAAAAATATATTTGTCATAATAAATAAGGAATTTCTATGGTTACGGTGTGTAAATAATATTCTATTTCTGTCCACCTGTTTAATATAATAAAAATCGTATTCCACTAGTATTATTTTCTTCATAATACTCGTATATTTATAACTGTAAAATAAAAAAAGCAATGTTCTCAGTAACGTTGTACCGTAACGGGTTCGAGAGACGGGTTTCGACCTTTCAATAAACGAAGTTACGGAAAGCAATTCGCCTAATTGAGGTTAGGTTGTGCAGTAAAGAATCTCTTTCCAACTTCGCAGACGTTTAGTTGGAAACGAAATCAGGTTAACCGACGGAAGATCTGCTTTATTTTAAGAATCTCTCTCGATGTGGACTTCATGGTTTAATGGGGCAGACAAGAAATTATTGCCTTCCTTTAAATGATCTCACTGTAATGGCTACATAGGTTTATAATGTTAGACTTTATTGATAGATAGAAATACAAATAAGTCTTAATTACTGATTATCTTTACCAATAACACAATATAAAAAGGGTTTAACTCATTTATAAGAAAATTAGTCTAATGTTTTATATACATATATAAAATGATTACATATATATATATATATAATATGTTTTCTGGTATAATAAACAAAAAGGACTGAGATTATTCAAACACAAGAATTACTATTTATTTATTATTCTTATATTTCAATATCCTCAGTTGTTTTTCAATATTACACTAGAAAACATATTATATATATATATATATATATATTGTTTGATAACAATAGTTTCGGAGGACCAATAATTATTATAATTATATAAACTAATAGTTTGTACTTACGTGAACCGTGGAATACACACTTATCACACTCGCGTATTAAATAAGCGATTTCTGGCCAGAAAACTTGTTCGTATTCCACGCACTGGTCTCATTCGGTATAAACATTAATAAAATAGTTACATTCACGTATTCTAGTACCTAAGTTACGGAGATTGAAAAGTATAGGTTTATAATGTAAGACTTTATTGATAGATAGAAATACAAATAAGTCTTAATTACTGATTATCTTTACTAATAACACAGTATAAAGAGGGTTTAACTCTTTGATAAGAAAATTAGCCTAATATTTTATATACATATATTAAATGATTACACACACACACACATATATATATATATATATATATATATATATATATATATATATAATATGTTTTCTGTTATAATAAACAAAAAGGACTGAGATTATTCAAATACAAGAATTTCTATTTATTTATTATTCTTATATTTCAATATCCTCAGTTGTTTTTCAATATTACACTAGAAAAAATATTATATATATATATATATATATATATATATATATATATATATATATATACGTAATCATTAACATTTATATTATATTCAATATATAAATATTATATATATAGCCTATATTATTAATCACATGTATTAAATTATATTACTTATTATTATTAAATAAATAAATACAGGTATACACTAATATTATTAATATTTTATTAGTAGTAAAAATAATGTAAATATAATACAAACTATTATTATACAAATTATTATATCATCTGTGTGTATTATAAATCACTATATATTATACTATTATTATATTATATATTACATTGTACTCGCATATCATTTATAATCTAGCTATAACTACTCACATTTTATTTATAGTTATAGTATATTAATATATATAATATATAGATTGTATTTTTCATTCCTGATGATGTTGGTACTGTTTGCCAACGAAAAGCTTTGGATATAAATTAATAAATATTCTTGTATTTGAATAACCTCTGTTGTTTTAAAATATATATATATATATATATATATATATATATATATATATATACACATATATACACTATAGATGAATAGTGTATGAACTTAAACTTTTACATATAACCCTATCGGACTGTTCATTTCTGATGATATTCGTACTATTTACCAACGAAAATCTTTGCAAAAAAAGATTAATAAATAATTCTTGTATTTGAATAACCTTAGCTGGTATGACTATTATACAAGGTAACATATTTCATATTAAAATTTATATTTTTATATTTACATAAGTATATAAAATTAATAAATTAAAAATATTTAAAAAACAGGAATACTTTTAATGAATATATTTATTCAAAGCTTTTCGCTAATAAAATAGTACCTGCATCCTTTAAAAATTTAAATAATTAAAAAAAATAATTTTTTTTAGATAATTTCTTGAAGATGCTGGTACTCTTTTATCGGCGAAAAGCTTTGAATAAATATATTTATTAAAAGTATTCTTGTTTTTGAAATATTTTTAATTTATTAACTATATTACAAGAAAACATATCACCATATTTAATATATTAATATATATATATATATATATATATATATATATATATATATATATATATATTGAAATAAATATATTGAATTCAATTATAATTCTTGTATTTGTATTTTCACTTAGTGCTTTATTAATACACAAGAATACATATTGCGATATATATATATATATATATATATATATATATATATATATATATATATATATATATATATATATATATATATAACTTTGCAACACTGTTTTCTTGTATTTTTTTATCACTTACACTGTAATGTACTTACACAAGAATCTTACTTTATACATATGCGAGTTAACTATCGATGACTATTTAGGTGGCTTCATTATCGAGCATCAACTGAGTCTGAGTACTTCTGCAGATTGGCAGGTGTGTGGGATTTCCTTTGTCACGTGATATCCCGGTACTGTTATATTTTCGAATTCACTGCATTGGTAGAAAGATTTTAGTTTGTCGTGGGGTTAGTTTTGTCTATTTAGTTGAATAATTTAATACATATGTATTTGATCGTTTATGAAATTATTTTTGTACTTATAAATTTGTGGATGTTCTGACATTTTCATACAAAAAGCCTTTATATATATATATATATATATTCATTATTCATTATACTTGGGGCTATTTCGCTACGTATATTAATGTCTTCAGGTAGTAGTTCACAATAATTTCGAGCTTTGGAATAATAGTAATATGAAACTGCTTTACTGTTCAACTTGCTGGCTACTTATTCCTTGCAGGAAGGACGAATCATACTGTACACCAGAGCAGATAATGTACACAGATATATTTAAAGCAATATTTTGTTTTTTTTAACATGTTGTTTGGTACAGTAGATTGTCTTTAAAAGGTAATATAATAACGTTTCACTTTAAAAGGTAATATAATCTAATATAATGGCGTTTCAACATGTGTAGATAAGGGTAAATAATAACTTGCACGTGGCAAAGAGAAGTTAAGTCGGGACTGCAAATATAAGAATAAGAAAATTATATCTAGTTGTTACGGTTAGTGAATCTTTGAGTTTCATAAGACATGTAGTTGTTTAGATTGAAAATTGGCAATAATTTGATGGAAGACTGTTACTACAACAGATAAACACGCACAAAAACACACATACAAACAACGTATGTCAGCCTATTCGTCAGCCTTGGATCAATACCACCATTGATCAAGACATTAAACATGTAAATATTTTCATTTGAATCATTTGTATCATTTTTATTTGAACTTAAAAGGATTATGGACATTTTATTTCATGTACTGGAGTATGGCTTTATGTTTTATGAGGGTCAGAAAACATTTGTGAAATGTGACGAATAAATACCATTCGTGTCCTACTCGCAGCCACAAAAACTGGTTCTATTAAACCGTTCTGATTAATGACAGGTTACTGGTAATTGTTTTTCATGTTTTCACGTAAAATGTACCTCTTATGATTGGATCTATGATAATGAAATTAAATGATGCTGATATAGAAACATTGGACATTTTATGAAATATTTAGAACAAAAGTAGAAAAAAACGTGCAGCATATAACCTCTAGGACATTGGTAATAAACAATTAAAATTCACTGTCGCTTCCGAATGCATCTGCAATTCGTAGTGAAGTTACGTCACCTTACGTGATATTGGCGATAATGCAGCAAAACGACTCTCCGTCCGTGGCTTGCCAGTTCGTGACTATCTTGCGGCGACAAGTTCTTAGAACTTACTGAACTGCCCCAAAGCGATAGCCTTTGGCATCAAACTTTCTAGGAATCGAGTCGACTCTATGACAAAGAGCGTTTTTAAAGATAGAATATCGAACGTATTGAAGATAGTTTCCTCCGCAACTCTACGTCATGCCTAGGGGCATGCTGTGACGTGATGCGACGGTAAAGGCATGACTAGTCGGACATAGCAAGAGACTGGAGACGCCCAGGAGGGGAGTCGAAGTTACAGTTTGAAATTGTTATTGTTTATCTTGAATTTTTTCTAAATAAAATATTAAATTTTTGTTTTGATTCGAATTAGGATTTGTTTAATGTAAACAAATCTGGCGCTAAAGAAGAAGGGGTTGAAGTGGGCCGACAATACAACCACGTTAGTAACTTTGTAAGGACAGTAATTGTTCAAAGGGAATAATTAGCCTGGTAAATAATACAGATTTAGTAAACTAAATACAAATCAAAGTTTGTTTAGTGGTAGCAGAAAGAGAAATGTAAGTAGGAATTCTGCCATTAAGTTGAAGATTTAGAATGTTAAGAGAATATTTATATATTGAATAAAAAGTTGTCCCTTACAATACGTATAGACTATAAATGTACACTACCCATCTACGAGTGTATACATGTAGTGGTCGTCAGGTTTAGACTGACCGGTGACCTTGAGATAGTTGAAGTACTCGCAGAGACAGACACATGTTGACGTTCGTTCAGAGTATAAATGTTTACACGTAAGCTGGCACTTGACTGATCGATAGAAATTCTCTACTAGATTTATAAAAAAACATTGTCTGGCGTCATGCGGGCTGGGTCAATTGTCCTGCCAACCCTCGTGAAGGCGCTCCAGTAGATGAAATAAGAAATATTATAAGTGATGTATTCCTACTTTCGCGGAAATGTTCACAGAGCGGTCTTTGCCTAATCTCCACCCACCCTTAGCCTACAGTGCCGCACCAGGTGTAAGTGCCAGCTTTCGTGTCAAAATCTATATATACAAGATAGTGGATAGTACAGAGTAAATTGCGCCTTACTCGCGTTTGTCTGCCATTTCCTCTTGAGCATGCCACCTCCCATCCTTTACCTGTCGACCTGTAAGCACATTTACAACACACAACACTCGATTTGAAGTTTCCCTTAACAAAAACCATATTGCCATAGCATATAAATTGAACTACGAACTAGTTCGATTTTTTTATATGTTTTACTTTGTTCTTTTTGATAGTAATAATTATATAAATGTAGTTTTCAATATTTATTAATTAAATAATAAAAGTTAGTAATTTTATTACTTTCAAATTAAAACTATTTGCTAAATTATTTTCCATATTAAAGATTTAATATACAAAATAGAACAAGTAGAATATTTTGTTCATTATATTATAATAACAAAATTCAAGACGTAACGTAATGAAATGACTTTAATCTTTTGATATTCAACTCCTTTTTTATTTGTTGAAAGAAGAGCTTTTAATTATAAGTCTAACATTAAAAATACGCAAAGCATTATTAGAATAAAAAAATGTAGTGAATCTTAAATATGACAAAGAAGTAGAAAATTTATCAATTTAGATTTAAATGGTCTAAAAATAAAAACCTTTAAATGCCTTTGGTACAAAGGGCCTATCAGATACGATGTACAACAGAACCTAATTCCAAGATATCTGTCCTGTCAGGCTGTCTCAGCGTTTTCTTCATCTCCGAACTCTCTCTATCTCTTCGCTACACTTTGTCTATGTAAATCGACTTCCTCTGAGGCACGCCTACATCGTGTCGTACCTCTTCCATTTTACATTATCCAGTTATATTGGCTGACGTTTGTAGTGCGGCCCTGATATATGGCCCTTGCAGCACTCAAGTGTTACATGCGTCGCAAGTGTGTGTAAATAATTAATCATTAAGAGGAGATAAATCATGTGGAACTAAAAGGAAATTATTACACAGTAAATTATTGCTGGCAAAACAAATCATAGGTATTATAAGTTTGTCGATTACCAATTTCATACAACAGCTGCTCCACAAAAACTATCTATTGGAATGTGTGTTTTATAAACTAGTTATCGAATCCGTGGCCAGCGAATATTATGTAGTTGAATACAAATATTTCTGTTTATAAAACAGTTACATATTTTTAAAATATATTTTTTTATATCATATCTTATATCGTAAGCTTTACATATTATTGTTGGGTTTCTTAATCTTATAAACCTGCCAACTTTTTTAATAATATCTGTCCCTTAAATAGAGCTAAAGTTAAAATTGTGTGTGTAGTTTTGCTGACTGATAATGCCTTTTCCATAGAGAAATACAATATTAATTGTAAGTTGTTGTAAATTTGTATTATATAATTGCAAGCATATGCAGTCTGATATTTAGTTTCCTTATATCGATATTTTTATATCTATACGTTTTAAGGTTTAAGAATAATTTCAATTTTGCTGTTTGAAGAATTTCAGTTTAATTAAAACTAAAATTTAGTTAGTAAATTGATTAATTAATGTTAAAAGTCAACTAATTAAAATTCGTTTAATTGGAAACGGACAGGTTGTGAGGACGGCTAGCGTGACTTCAGTATGGTCCAGTCACATATTACAAGAGGGAATGCTGACAAGGTACTTTCGTGACGACACGGTACCTTATCAAGCCCCGTTGTCATGGAAACAACCAGTCTTCAACTGGTTACAAGCTCTCAGCTCTTGTTCGAACGTTGCTACAAAACACTTTTCTAAATTTAACAGTACCATAGAAAAATTTTTATTCACGACTAAAAAGAGTTTTAATGAACAGTGTTCTGAAAATATATTTTAACAAATAAACCAGTTAAAGTTGTCTTCAATAATTATTTCTATAAATCTTATTTCGTCGTGTATTTAGCTTCTTTAATCTTGGAAGATTACAAGTGAAAAACTAATATGTCTAGATTCCTATAAAAGGAGCAACTGAAAATGCCATTCTTTAATGGGATTGGAAAAAAATTATTTAATTTTTCCTGTAATTTTATTTATATTTTATGAAATTTTGTTTGTTTGTTCTAATATAGATAATTACTTATATTAAGTACATTAAAAATATCTAGTCAATCGTAAATAGCGAATGTAAATATTTTACACTTTATGAGGTTTTAGTTCCATGTAACTTTTGCCAACACTTTTTACCCCCTAAACATAATAGTTACCTCTCAAACTAGCGTTATTTATTCAAAGCTTTAATGAACAATATTTTTTAAAAATTTATGCAATGTTTGGTTATTATCGTTATTTTACAAATTTTCTGGCAATCGGAAATCTACAAAAGGTTGAGCAATGTCAATATAAAAACCAAAAATAGCAAAATAACATTTACCTTTTGGAAAGTCAACGTCGTATCCTCCCTCCATTGCAACAGACAGGGAACCTTGGTAAGTCCTTTCACTGCAATATATTTTAATTTACATTATTTCTCCTTTTAGCTTTATTTTTTTAAAAACTGTTTATAAATAACAAAAAGTAAAGTTAACTATTTGTTTAATCCAAGTTACTTGTTCATAGATACAGTTATAAAGAAAGCTGTAATAAATTATAACAATTTAGGGTATGATATAATAATAAACATTATTTAAATATAACAGATGTGAAATACATGTACAGTGAAACCTCCTTAATAAACCGGCCCTCACTTATAATGTACCCTAATAAACCGGACTTCACTTATAATGGACCCTAATAAACCGGCCCTCACTTATAATGGACCCTAATACATCGGACCTCACTTATAATGGACCCTAATAAACCGACCCTCACTTGTATTGGACCTTAATTAACCGAACCTCACTTATAATGGACCCTAATAAACCGGACCTCGCTTATAATGGACCCTAATCAACCGGCCCTCACTTATAATGGACCCTAATAAACCGGACCTCACATATAATGGACCCTAATAAACCGGCCCTCACTTATAATGGACCCTAATAAACCGGCCCTCACTTATAATGGACCCTAATACATCGGACTTCATTTATAATGGACCGTAATAAACCAGCCCTCACTTATAATGGACCCTAATACATCGGACCTCACTTATAATGGACCCTAATAAACCGGCCCTCACTTATAATGGACCCTAATACATCGGACTTCACTTATAATGGACCCTAATAAACCGGACCTCGCTTATAATGGACCCTAATCAACCGGCCCTCACTTATAATGGACCCTAATAAACCGGCCCTCACTTATAATGGACCCTAATACATCGGACCTCACTTATAATGGACCCTAATAAACCGGCCCTCACTTATAATGGACCCTAATACATCGGACTTCACTTATAATGGACCCTAATAAACCGGCCCTCACTTATAATGGACCCTAATACATCGGACCTCACTTATAATGGACCCTAATAAACCGACCCTCACTTGTATTGGACCCTAATTAACCGAACCTCACTTATAATGGACCCTAATAAACCGACCCTCACTTGTATTGGACCCTAATTAACCGAACCTCACTTATAATGGACCCTAATACATCGGACCTCACTTATAATGGACCCTAATACATCGGACCTCACTTGTATTGGACCCTAATTAACCGAACCTCACTTATAATGGACCCTAATACATCGGACCTCACTTATAATGGACCCTAATAAACCGGCCCTCACTTATAATGGACCCTAATACATCGGACTTCACTTATAATGGACCCTAATAAACCGACCCTCACTTGTATTGGACCCTAATTAACCGAACCTCACTTATAATGGACCCTAATAAACCGGACCTCACTTATAATGGACCCTAATAAACCGGACCTCACTTATAATGGACCCTAATAAACCGGCCCTGACTTATAATGGACCCTAATACATCGGACTTCACTTATAATGGACCCTAATAAACCGGCCCTCACTTGTATTGGACCCTAATACATCGGACTTCACTTATAATGGACCCTAATAAACCGGCCCTCACTTGTATTGGACCCTAATACATCGGACTTCACTTATAATGGACCCTAATAAACCGGCCCTCACTTATAATGGACCCTAATACATCGGACTTCACTTATAATGGACCCTAATAAACCGACCCTCACTTGTATTGGACCCTAATTAACCGAACCTCACTTATAATGGACCCTAATAAACCGACCCTCACTTGTATTGGACCCTAATTAACCGAACCTCACTTATAATGGACCCTAATACATCGGACCTCACTTATAATGGACCCTAATACATCGGACCTCACTTATAATGGACCCTAATAAACCGGCCCTCACTTATAATGGACCCTAATACATCGGACTTCACTTATAATGGACCCTAATAAACCGACCCTCACTTGTATTGGACCCTAATTAACCGAACCTCACTTATAATGGACCCTAATACATCGGACCTCACTTATAATGGACCCTAATACATCGGACCTCACTTATAATGGACCCTAATAAACCGGCCCTCACTTATAATGGACCCTAATACATCGGACTTCACTTATAATGGACCCTAATAAACCGGCCCTCACTTGTATTGGACCCTAATACATCGGACTTCACTTATAATGGACCCTAATAAACCGGTCCTCACTTATAATGGACCCTAATACATCGGACTTCACTTATAATGGACAATAATAAACCGACCCTCACTTGTATTGGACCCTAATTAACCGAACCTCACTTATAATGGACCCTAATACATCGGACCTCACTTATAATGGACCCTAATACATCGGACCTCACTTATAATGGACCCTAATACATCGGACCTCACTTATAATGGACCCTAATTAACCGAACCTCACTTATAATGGACCCTAATACATCGGACCTCACTTATAATGGACCCTAATACATCGGACTTCACTTATAATGGACCCTAATAAACCGGCCCTCACTTGTATTGGACCCTAATACATCGGACTTCACTTATAATGGACCCTAATAAACCGGCCCTCACTTATAATGGACCCTAATACATCGGACTTCACTTATAATGGACCCTAATAAACCGACCCTCACTTGTATTGGACCCTAATTAACCGAACCTCACTTATAATGGACCCTAATACATCGGACCTCACTTATAATGGACCCTAATACATCGGACCTCACTTATAATGGACCCTAATAAATCGGCCCTCACTTATAATGGACCCTAATACATCGGACTTCACTTATAATGGACCCTAATAAACCGACCCTCACTTGTATTGGACCCTAATTAACCGAACCTCACTTATAATGGACCCTAATACATCGGACCTCACTTATAATGGACCCTAATACATCGGACCTCACTTGTATTGGACCCTAATTAACCGAACCTCACTTATAATGGACCCTAATACATCGGACCTCACTTATAATGGACCCTAATACATCGGACCTCACTTATAATGGACCCTAATAAACCGGCCCTCACTTATAATGGACCCTAATACATCGGACTTCACTTATAATGGACCCTAATAAACCGACCCTCACTTGTATTGGACCCTAATTAACCGAACCTCACTTATAATGGACCCTAATACATCGGACCTCACTTATAATGGACCCTAATACATCGGACCTCACTTATAATGGACCCTAATAAACCGGCCCTCACTTATAATGGACCCTAATACATCGGACCTCACTTATAATGGACCCTAATAAACCGGCCCTCACTTATAATGGACCCTAATAAACCGGACCTCACTTATAATGGACCCTAATAAACCGGCCCTCACTTATAATGGACCCTAATACATCGGACCTCACTTATAATGGACCCTAATAAACCGGCCCTCACTTATAATGGACCCTAATACATCGGACTTCACTTATAATGGACCCTAATAAACCGGCCCTCACTTATAATGGACCCTAATACATCGGACCTCACTTATAATGGACCCTAATAAACCGACCCTCACTTGTATTGGACCCTAATTAACCGAACCTCACTTATAATGGACCCTAATAAACCGGACCTCGCTTATAATGGACCCTAATCAACCGGCCCTCACTTATAATGGACCCTAATAAACCGGACCTCACTTATAATGGACCCTAATAAACCGGCCCTCACTTATAATGGACCCTAAAACATCGGACCTCACTTATAATGGACCCTAATAAACCGGCCCTCACTTATAATAGACCCTAATACATCGGACTTCACTTATAATGGACCCTAATAAACCGGCCCTCACTTACAATGGACCCTAATACATCGGACTTCACTTATAATGGACCCTAATAAACCGGCCCTCACTTATAATGGACCCTAATACATCGGACCTCACTTATAATGGACCCTAATAAACCGACCCTCACTTGTATTGGACCTTAATTAACCGAACCTCACTTATAATGGACCCTAATAAACCGGACCTCGCTTATAATGGACCATATTCAACCGGCCCTCACTTATAATGGACCCTAATAAACCGGACCTCACTTATAATAGACCCTAAGAAACCGTACCTCACGTATAATGGACCCTAATAAACCGGACTTCACTTATAATGGACCCTAATAAACCGGACTTCACTTATAATGGACCCTAATAAACCGGACTTCACTTATAATGGACCGTAATAAACCGGACTTCACTTATAATGGACCGTAATAAACCAGGTCTCGCTTATAACGGATCCTAATAAACCGGCCCTCACTTATAATGGACCCTAATAAACCGGACTTCACTTATAATGGACCGTAATAAACCGGACTTCACTTATAATGGACCGTAATAAACCAGGTCTCGCTTATAACGGACCCTAATAAACCGGACTTCACTTATAATGGACCGTAATAAACCGGACTTCACTTATAATGGACCGTAATAAACCAGCCCTCACTTATAATGGACCCTAATACATCGGACCTCACTTATAATGGACCCTAATAAACCGGCCCTCACTTATAATGGACCCTAATAAACCGGACCTCACTTATATGGGACCCTAAATAACCGAACCTCACTTATAATGGACCCTAATAAACCGGACCTCACTTATAATGGACCCTAATAAACCGGCCCTCACTTATAATGGACCCTAATACATCGGACTTCACTTATAATGGACCCTAATAAACCGACCCTCACTTGTATTGGACCCTAATTAACCGAACCTCACTTATAATGGACCCTAATAAACCGGACCTCACTTATAATGGACCCTAATAAACCGGACCTCACTTATAATGGACCCTAATAAACCGGCCCTCACTTATAATGGACCCTAATACATCGGACTTCACTTATAATGGACCCTAATAAACCGGCCCTCACTTGTATTGGACCCTAATACATCGGACTTCACTTATAATGGACCCTAATAAACCGGCCCTCACTTGTATTGGACCCTAATACATCGGACTTCTTTTATAATGGACCCTAATAAACCGGCCCTCACTTATAATGGACCCTAATACATCGGACTTCACTTATAATGGACCCTAATAAACCGACCCTCACTTGTATTGGACCCTAATTAACCGAACCTCACTTATAATGGACCCTAATAAACCGACCCTCACTTGTATTGGACCCTAATTAACCGAACCTCACTTATAATGGACCCTAATACATCGGACCTCACTTATAATGGACCCTAATACATCGGACCTCACTTATAATGGACCCTAATAAACCGGCCCTCACTTATAATGGACCCTAATACATCGGACTTCACTTATAATGGACCCTAATAAACCGACCCTCACTTGTATTGGACCCTAATTAACCGAACCTCACTTATAATGGACCCTAATACATCGGACCTCACTTATAATGGACCCTAATACATCGGACCTCACTTATAATGGACTCTAATAAACCGGCCCTCACTTATAATGGACCCTAATACATCGGACTTCACTTATAATGGACCCTAATAAACCGGCCCTCACTTGTATAGGACCCTAATACATCGGACTTCACTTATAATGGACCCTAATAAACCGGCCCTCACTTATAATGGACCCTAATACATCGGACTTCACTTATAATGGACAATAATAAACCGACCCTCACTTGTATTGGACCCTAATTAACCGAACCTCACTTATAATGGACCCTAATACATCGGACCTCACTTATAATGGACCCTAATACATCGGACCTCACTTATAATGGACCCTAATAAACCGGCCCTCACTTATAATGGACCCTAATACATCGGACTTCACTTATAATGGACCCTAATAAACCGACCCTCACTTGTATTGGACCCTAATTAACCGAACCTCACTTATAATGGACCCTAATACATCGGACCTCACTTATAATGGACCCTAATACATCGGACCTCACTTATAATGGACCCTAATACATCGGACCTCACTTATAATGGACCCTAATTAACCGAACCTCACTTATAATGGACCCTAATACATCGGACCTCACTTATAATGGACCCTAATACATCGGACTTCACTTATAATGGACCCTAATAAACCGGCCCTCACTTGTATTGGACCCTAATACATCGGACTTCACTTATAATGGACCCTAATAAACCGGCCCTCACTTATAATGGACCCTAATACATCGGACTTCACTTATAATGGACCCTAATAAACCGACCCTCACTTGTATTGGACCCTAATTAACCGAACCTCACTTATAATGGACCCTAATACTTCGGACCTCACTTATAATGGACCCTAATACATCGGACCTCACTTATAATGGACCCTAATACATCGGACTTCACTTATAATGGACCCTAATAAACCGACCCTCACTTGTATTGGACCCTAATTAACCGAACCTCACTTATAATGGACCCTAATACATCGGACCTCACTTATAATGGACCCTAATACATCGGACCTCACTTATAATGGACCCTAATAAACCGGCCCTCACTTATAATGGACCCTAATACATCGGACCTCACTTATAATGGACCCTAATAAACCGGCCCCCACTTATAATGGACCCTAATAAACCGGACCTCACTTATAATGGACCCTAATAAACCGGCCCTCACTTATAATGGACCCTAATACATCGGACCTCACTTATAATGGACCCTAATAAACCGGCCCTCACTTATAATGGACCCTAATACATCGGACTTCACTTATAATGGACCCTAATAAACCGGCCCTCACTTATAATGGACCCTAATACATCGGACCTCACTTATAATGGACCCTAATAAACCGACCCTCACTTGTATTGGACCCTAATTAACCGAACCTCACTTATAATGGACCCTAATAAACCGGACCTCGCTTATAATGGACCCTAATCAACCGGCCCTCACTTATAATGGACCCTAATAAACCGGACCTCACTTATAATGGACCCTAATAAACCGGCCCTCACTTATAATGGACCCTAAAACATCGGACCTCACTTATAATGGACCCTAATAAACCGGCCCTCACTTATAATGGACCCTAATACATCGGACTTCACTTATAATGGACCCTAATAAACCGGCCCTCACTTACAATGGACCCTAATTCATCGGACTTCACTTATAATGAACCCTAATAAACCGGCCCTCACTTATAATGGACCCTAATACATCGGACCTCACTTATAATGGACCCTAATAAACCGACCCTCACTTGTATTGGACCTTAATTAACCGAACCTCACTTATAATGGACCCTAATAAACCGGACCTCGCTTATAATGGACCCTAATCAACCGGCCCTCACTTATAATGGACCCTAATAAACCGGACCTCACTTATAATAGACCCTAAGAAACCGTACCTCACGTATAATGGACCCTAATAAACCGGACTTCACTTATAATGGACCCTAATAAACCGGACTTCACTTATAATGGACCCTAATAAACCGGACTTCACTTATAATGGACCGTTATAAATCGGACTTCACTTATAATGGACCGTAATAAACCAGGTCTCGCTTATAACGGATCCTAATAAACCGGCCCTCACTTATAATGGACCCTCATAAACCGGACTTCACTTATAATGCACCGTAATAAACCGGACTTCACTTATAATGGACCGTAATAAACCAGGTCTCGCTTATAACGGACCCTAATAAACCGGACTTCACTTATAATGGACCGTAATAAACCGGACTTCACTTATAATGGACCCTAATAAACCGGACTTCACTTATAATGGACCGTAATAAACCAGCCCTCACTTATAATGGACCCTAATAAACCGGAACCCACTTATAATGGACCCTAATAAACCGGACTTCACTTATAATGGACCCTAATAAACCGGACTTCACTTATAATGGACCGTAATAAACCGGACTTCACTTATAATGGACCGTAATAAACCAGGTCTCGCTTATAACGGACCCTAATAAACCGGACCTCACCTATAATGGACCCTAATAAACCGGACTTCACTTATAATGGACCGTAATAAACCGGACTTCACTTATAATGGACCCTAATAAACCGGACTTCACTTATAATGGACCGTAATAAACCGGACTTCACTTATAATGGACCGTAATAAACCAGGTCTCGCTTATAACGGATCCTAATAAACCGGCCCTCACTTATAATGGACCCTAATAAACCGGACTTCACTTATAATGGACCGTAATAAACCGGAACCCACTTATAATGGACCCTAATAAACCGGACTTCACTTATAATGGACCCTAATAAACCGGACTTCACTTATAATGGACCGTAATAAACCGGACTTCACTTATAATGGACCGTAATAAACCAGGTCTCGCTTATAACGGACCCTAATAAACCGGACCTCACCTATAATGGACCCTAATAAACCGGACTTCACTTATAATGGACCGTAACAAACCGGACTTCACTTATAATGGACCCTAATAAACCGGACTTCACTTATAATGGACCGTAATAAACCGGACTTCACTTATAATGGACCGTAATAAACCAGGTCTCGCTTATAACGGATCCTAATAAACCGGCCCTCACTTATAATGGACCCTAATAAACCGGACTTCACTTATAATGGACCGTAATAAACCGGACCTCACCTATAATGGACCCTAATAAACCGGACTTCACTTATAATGGACCGTAATAAACCGGACTTCACTTATAATGGACCCTAATAAACCGGACTTCACTTATAATGAACCGTAATAAACCGGACTTCACTTATAATGGACCGTAATAAACCAGGTCTCGCTTATAACGGATCCTAATAAACCGGCCCTCACTTATAATGGACCCTAATAAACCGGCCCTCACTTATAATGGACCCTAATAAACCGGACTTCACTTATAATGGACCGTAATAAACCGGACTTCACTTTTAATGGACCCTAATAAACCGGACTTCACTTATAATGGACCGTAATAAACAAGGTATCGCTTATAATGGACCCTAATAAACCGTACCTCCCTTATAACGGACTGGGTTTTAGCCACGTAAAGAACATGTGGGGTTCCTTAACGACTACTGACACGGTCACTCATGCCCTCTGTAAAGTAGCATTCTTCCTAACACTGTCCCAAAAGAACTGTAAATAGTGTAGACTTATCAGTAATATTTATAACTCTGAGATAACAAGTGTTGGCAAATATTTTGTTCACAAATATACTCCCTGCCCTAACCAACTGAGAACTGCCTTGAAACGCTACTTCTGTTTGTTAAAACAAACTCATAACGCTTTCAATACCAATCTGAAGACGCCCTAACAAAAAGCAGATTTTACGTTACAGTGGATGTGTTGAATAATTTTTAATGTAAATAAAACCTAGACATGTTTTTAAATAGCTTATTTTTCCTTACTAAACATTTACAGTTTGTCTTTTATTTGCATTTTAGACATTTCAAGATAATATTTTTTATTAATAACAGACTTTTATTAAAACGGGGACGACCCCAATTAATCCGTTATAAAGAGGTTCAACTGAAAATATTTTTTTAAAAATTCCCTTATAATGAAATTAATTTTAGTTGAGGAAACCTGGCATGAAGTCAGTCACTGTATTCCGTGCCTAATGTGTAGATGTACACATGTTAAGGCAAATTTAACCTCTTTGAAGGGTACTGGAGCGCGCGTTGTGTGTTTACTGCACATGCGACCGCACACGACTTGCCGCGATATATTACTTCCTCCAACTTGGCACAAGCTGTAGGCACCGCGGAAACATTCCTGCGTTTTCATACTTGATTTACGGCCCCGCAAACTAGACACAATGGCTCTCGAATATTTCCACCCAATAAATATTTCTGCGTTCGATACCGACCAAGACACTCCGAAGTGATTTAGCCATTTTCCCTTTCGTAGTTCTAGATAAACTTGTATCAAGTAACGCATTGGGACATGTGTACATTGTCAGTGCCCGTGCCAATAAGTTGCGAATAACAGGCGGTCTTTCGTTATTAACTTCGCGGAAGGTTAACGGAAATTGATTTGCCAGTTTATTTCGCGTTCATGAATGATTGATTGTTAAGTTGGTAAAAGGAGTTCCTATTAAATCTAGTTCATTCTGAAGTATCGTATGAGCCAAAATAACCAGTATTCAAACAGTTGAAACACTTTATTTTATTTCATTTTATTTATTTAGTTTTACAAACACATATAAGTAAAAAGAAGCTACAAAGGTTAGACTTGGGTATAAACATATTCTATATTACCTCAGTTTAATTTGAGGCAACACTCCTACCGCTCTTGAAGGTTTACCATTATTTTGGTGAAGAGAGGGTTATTTCATGCTCGTTATACAAGTGGTTATTTTTCCCTTTAGTTGGACGATAGGGGTTGGTGGGTCACTACGGTAAATATCCCATTTCGTCATTCCCCAGATATAGGCGTCACGTGGTGTAAGACCGGAGGAGTCTGCTGGGTAAGAAAAGCTTGTTCTAAGGAAGATAAGGTGTTAGCCAAAGTTTATAGAAGGTAAGCAATGTTGACTATGGCAGTGTGGCTGGCTGCGTCATCTTGCTGAAACCGTTGTGAACGAAAAGGTAGGTTACGGGCACAAAAGAATCTCCCAGAGTCTCCCATAAAGCAACCAAGAATGCCTTTACCGGTCCTTCTATTACAGCTAATTCAGTTTCAGCGCATTTTATTTTATCGAATATTGTTAATGACAGTATTCAGTCTGTGAGCGTGCAGTTAGTGAGTTTAATGTAAACACAGGTTTAACGTAGGAATATTATTTCTGTTAACTCTCTGTAAATGTAGGCTGTTTACGAGAACCTGAAACCTTAGATATGTAAGTCAGGCATTTCCCTCCTCTCGGAAGAGAGAACTGAAACGAGGATGTTGCCTCCCACTAGCCCTCTTCAATATATATATATATATATATATATATATATACAGAGAGAGAGAGAGAGAGAGAGAGAGAGAGCACGCACTAATAACAGTGGAAAAGAAACATAACTCAATGGTTATCACATTAAATTCGGATAAACCATATCCTCTATGTTTTGTAGAATATGAAAACAAGGAAACGTAGGTATAGAAGAGTGTAATAAAGCGGCTTAGAAGTAAAGATAAAAAAACAGAATTTATGCGTATCAACGAAGCAAAACCTAACACTCATTTCCGACAAAAGATTAAATAGTGTGGTAATTACAACTACTTTGGATTAGCAATAACTCAAGATGAAACATCGGAAGAAACCATAAAGATAGAAAATCGATAATGTAAATCATCGACCTTCTTTATAAATGACCCTAATAAACCGGACCTCGCTTAAACGGACTGTGTTTTGAAGATAGTTCGCACCATTTGTCATCCATGTAAACATGGCCACAGCGATGCCTAAACGACTGCTGACACGGTTGCTTATACCTTCTGTCAAGAGCGTTGTAATAAAACCGATGCAAAAGGACTGTAAACGTATCAGTAATACTAATAATACTGACTTATCAAGTGCTGATAAATATGCTGTTAACAAATCCTACACTAACCAAAAGGTTACTGGTGACGTCTGTTCCTTAAAACTATCTCGAATCATTTCCAATATCTAATGGAAAACGTCTCAGCTTAAAGTGGATTACGTTGTACAATCTTTCGTGTATAAACGGGTTTTAATAGTTGTACGTAAAATTTACTCACGTTTTTTATTTGTTAATTTCTTTTTATAAGTAAAACCTTTTATAGTTTTACCTCCGTTTTCTTTGCATATTTTAGCCAATTTATAAAAGGTCTTTACTTTATTACGGACTTTTATTAAAACGGACAACCCTAAGCTCCAATTAGTCCGCTATAATGAGGTTCTACTTTAAATAATCTTTATACTTTGGGACCAACAGATATCGAAAGGAAAAAAATCGCATGCTCTCGCCAGTGTGTTTGAGAGTGTGTGTGTGTACGTGTGTGTGTGTGTGTGTGTGTGTGTGTGTGTGTGTGTGTGTGTGTGTGTGTGTGTGTGTGTGTGTGTGTGTGTGTGTGTGTGTGTGTGTGTGTGTGTGGTGTGTGTGTGTGTGTGTGTGTGTGTGTGTGTGTCTGTGTGTGTGTGTGTGTGTGTGTGTAGCCTATATATATATATATAGATAGATAGATAGATACGATTACGCCTTATAGTAGCCAAGTATAGCGAATTAAAAATTAGAGAATATTAAAACCTTCCTACAGAAATGTATTTTTGAAGAAGGTCGCTTGGGAAATAAAAACAAATGGCATAGGAAATAAACAGATACGCGAAGCAATGGATGTTTAAAATGACATTGTAGAATGCAGTTATCAAAACAAATACTACAGTATGAACTTGTAAAAAAGATCATATATTATATATTAATAACACTTTGGTGGCCTAAAGTAAACTGCTTGCTTAGTTTAAGAACTGTTTTGGCAGTCTCTTACAGCAATTTTGAATTTAAAGTATGGGACGTAAACTCATTTTTGTAGTCTATTTGAAAAAATATTTAAATCGAAAAAATTATTTATTTTAGGAATATTATAAATATCTGTTAGTTTATTGTGAAAACCAAATGAAAATATGCTATTTAATAACTATGTATTCTAAATACCAAGAAAATTCGTATACTGCAAAAATTATAAACAACTTTCTAGATAGACTACTTTAATCAGAAAAAACCTCGACTGTAAGTCAAGATGAAAATTTAACCAAGTTCCAGGCAGGCATATAAATTTTCTTGTTTAGACGAATTACTCATAAAAAAGAGTATAAAAAAGATCCCCAACAATGATTGTTATTTAAATTTTAGTCATTCTAAATAAGTTTTAAATTTTATTTTTTATGGTGTTGTTTTAAAAATAATTACACATGAAGTAACATAAAAATTGTTTCCCTTACAAATGGTTACATCTCTTATTATTCCCAGAGGCTTCGAATGAAAACAATTGAAAACCTTGAAAAGTATCCAATAAACGAATTATTTTAACTTTTTAGATTAGAATTAAAACAGTTCAACTGAAATAATTCAAGTAATAGGTGTTTAAAGAATTTTTAAAAACGATTTACGGACTAGGCCTACTTGTTTTGAAGTGAATGCGTCTTTTGTGGCACCTGAACATAAAAACTATACGAAGAAAAATCTTAAAGTTAGTATTAAACTAAAATTGTTATCCTCTTAATGAGTGATCTCACATATGATTTCTTACAACAGCTGATTTTATGTTATAAGCTATGTCGTATGACCGAGGGTTTACTCATAGTAGCTGAGATTGTATTGTATATTATAAGGATAAAATGTAATTATATTCAATTTTCTTATGTACAAATTTATAATTCAATAAATTTACTGCTTATAATTCAATGCAATAATAACGAGTTGAACACTTTTATTGTAATTTTTTAAAATAAATTTTCCTGACATCTGACACTTTGTAAAAAGCTATTACAATTAAACTCTTTAAATAAAATGTTTATTCAGTATCTTTTTCGACATTTTATGTTAATTTAAATGTTTCATTACTAAATACATTCTATTAAAACCTCTATTAGCAATATTTTTCACATGAAGTACCCACCTTTATCGGCAAGCATAACTGACTCCAATATTGTCATTTTTTATTATGAGTGACATGTCTGGAAACGCTGATAGAGTTCGGTAACGTTCGGGAAGTTTCAGAGATTGATCTTGCACCAGTTCGAGGGCATGATAACTTGAGACAAGAATGAAGAGAGCTTTGTTACTAATTGTTTCAATTTATTATATCAATATACATTTCAGTTTTGTTAAAATATATTAAAAGTATGTGGCGTTTGTGCTTTCAGTGGAAAAACGTTTTAAAAATAATAGCCAACCACAGAAATTCTTCAGCTCTTTATCCAAAATGAACAGTACTGCATGAGCTGTAGATGCCTTCCCTCAGATATAGAGTGATTATTGGTCTTTTTATAAGAGAATTTGTTGTAACCGAAAGCTGCCTTTTCGTTCACAATGGTTTTAACAAGATGGCGCAACCACCCACACTGTCTTATAGAGCATTCTTTCAAGAAACTTTTGGCAACCGCCTCATCTCCCTTAGAAGAATCTTTCCTTACCCAGCTCACTCCCGCGATCTTACACCACCTGACGCCTACGTCAGGAGTTTTTCAGGAAAAGGAAGATCAGGATGATTTTCCCAGCAACCCAGCAACCAACATCGTCTAGCTACAGGAGAAAATAACCATGTGTATAACGAGCATGAAACAATCCCTCTTCACTAAAATGATGCAAAACCTTAAAGAAAGGAACCAGTGTTGCCTTAAATTGTACGGAGGTATTATAAAACATGTTTATAACCCGAGTCTAACAGTTTCCGTTACTGTTTAGCTTCTTTTTACTTGTTTGTGTGTTTGTAAAACTATGTAAATAAAATAAAATGAAATGAAATGAAATCATACAACTGTTTCAGTACTGTTTATTTTTGGCGCATAAGGTAAATATATTTAAAAAATATTTATACCTAAAGTGTATTTGTTTATAGAAATGTGTAGCACTTAGTATTCAGCCGATAGAGTCAACATCTGTGAGTGTTGCGCGTGCGTAAGCGTAGGCGGCAACTCGGAGAACGTGGATTAAATTGAGATTTTCAAAGACCGTAGACAATTGCGTTTTCGGCATTGTTGGCTTTACCTTCCTACGTTTACGCCCGTACAACTTTACGATCCTCTACCACGATAAGTGCCTTGCTTACGTAACTTGCACAGATTCTTCGTGAGCACAGAGACGTAAAGTCTAGAATCTTGTAAGCTTTCTAAGAGTGTGCAATGAAAGATATATTTACTCTTCCGCATTTCTTCATTGATGCTAGAGTTGCACAGAACGAGCACAGATTAGGTCCGCTCAGTTCCCTCCCACTGTAGATTCGCTATAACTAATACGCACAGGGAAAAACACGGTAGAAACTGATTAATGAAAACCACTTAAACAAGTGATTGTACGGTTTGAGTTGTAAATAGATCTCTGTTGTAATACTTTGAGCTGGGGATCAGCTTATAGGTGCTTGTTAAACAGAGTTTAAGGAATAATTTTAACCCACCTAATATTACATCAAATTCCAATATTTCTGAATAATGTAGTACTATGGAAGTAGACTTGGTTACTGAGAAGTATTTAAATAATTAAGAATTATTGTGAAAAATCTTTCAATGTATATATTTAATAGACATATTGCATCATATTTAATAGAAATATTACAAAAATCTTTATATTCTGATATTTAAAATATTACCTTAATTTTAAATAAAATTACCTATTTCTTTAGAGACATACATAATTGTGGCCTTGTGAAATATCAATTTTGTAAACTGGTTTACCGTCGCTTCGTACATGTTAATCTAATTGGTTATATTTAGTATCCAGCATGGATACCGAGAAGTTAAAGTTATTTGTAAAAGCTAGATGGACATAAAATAAATATATGTTAAAACGTATATACCTCTAAGGAATTGATATCTTATAAAAATGTGTTTAAAATATTAGTTTCTTTTTAAAGTAATAACAATATCCTCCGGTGCAAATTTCAAAACAAAAGTTCTTACTCACCAAATGCTGAATAGATACGTAAACATCTGGCATTGCTAATAATTGTTATTACAAAAATCGTTGATAGTTTGTATACACTTTCAATACAATGTCAAACCTAAATTCGCTCTCTTATTTTAATTAAGAAAGTCGATTCTTGGTAAAGCGGATTCTTATAGAACGAATAATTTACGCACAATTTTTGACGTTCCACATAGTTATACTTATAACATGTTATACTTATAACATGGTGTTACTTATAACAGCACGTATCTATTTATATACGACAACGAGAAATTTTAAAGATAACAATTATAACACGAAATAAAACAACCAAGAGTTAGAAGTATGTAGGTCACCTGAAAAGTAATTAATTTTCTGAAATGTTACCCATATTGTTATTTACTATTTAAGAAGAACCAAAAGTAAATTCTAAAATAGTTTACTCACAATCTCCCTAAATGCTAACTTACTCATACAGACTAGCTTTGGTGATTATGTTGCTTTCATCAGTATTACCATCGCTGGTAACGTAACGTTATATTATAAGGCTATTATCGAATTTTCCGAAAATATTCCTTTGTTTTTCTCGATTATATTAAACACAAATCAACCATGCAACTTTTGAAGGCTGTGAAATACAGTAGCATCTCAAAGGATTTAAGAAGTCCGTAGTGTACCTTAAACTTTGATGTATGTCCTTACATTAAAAACATCATTAGTATATTTTTACCAAATATGATAGGAATAGACAAATCAAATATCACAAAGACATAATTTATTATTCTTGTGAAATTGGTGAGCAACGTTTCAATATGTTAATATAATTTAGCAATATGCTAGAATAAAGTGTGCGTGTAATGGTAGAAAGGGCGACAAAAAGGTAGAGAGACAAAGAGAGAGAAAGATAAACTGACAGGTAGAAACGTAAAGGTAGAGGGAGAGAAATAGAGAGTCATTGAGACAGAAAACAGAGATATTGGCACACTAAAAAAGAAGAGAGACAGATGTAGGTAGAAGAGAGGGAGAGAGTAACAGAGAGAAAGAGAGAGGCGTTGGAAAAATAGAAAAAGAGAGGGAGTAAGTGATTCAGACATACAGAAATACTGGCGGACTGACAGAGAGACGGAGAGAGAAAATGCGAGAGAGCTAGGTAGAAAACTAAAGAGAGATTCATTCAGACAAACAAAGAGAAACATTGGGGAAACTGAGAGATATAGTAAGAGAGAAAGCGAGAGAGAGTAAGTTATTCAGGCAGAGAGAGGAATTGGCGGACTGACAGAGAGACGTAGAGAGAAAAGGCGAGAGAGCTAGGGAGAAAACTATAGAGAGATTCATTCAGACAAAGAAGGAGAAACATTGGGGAAACTGAGAGATACAAAGATACATGTAGGCAGATAAGCAGAAAAGCAAACAGATAGGCAGGTACACAAACAGATAAAAGTGAAATTACCTTATTTATAAAACAGTATTAAAATGTATTTGGTTAATCTAAATTTTAGTAAATAAATACAGAAAATACAAAAATCAAAATAGTTTGATCTCTATAAAATAACACAAAATAAACTGAAATTTTTCAATGAACATTAAATTTTACTAATTTGTCTTTTTTAATTTAAATACTGAGTTTAAAAATGAAGTAGAAAATTAGCTTTTGAATCTATTAACAATATTTTTTACAATGTAGCTGAAGCTTATTCCACTTAAATGAACGTTTACACTAAATCGTGTGCCCTATTTCATAAAGGTTTAGCTTGATTACAATATTTTTGAACTATTATACAAAACTGGCGATCGATCGCACTCGACGTTTGATATAATCCTAAGTAAACCCTTTCATCGGTGTAGCATTTTAAATTTTATCCTGCAAACAAATAAATACAGCCGAATATTCAGTGCCATTCAGTGCTTCAGTCCCACCATTGTAAAGTAAAAAGGCTTCTCCGTTATTTTTCATAACATTTTGTTCACCGAAATAGTCAATAAAAAGCAAACAATAGCTATACAGAATTAAAAATGATTTATTGCTTATAAAAAAAAAATTCTATCACTTATTTTTCCTGAAGATGCTAATACATTAATAAGCGAAAAACTATGAAAAACATACGTAAATTTAGAACAAATGCTTTACAGTAAGCTGTCAGTAATCCGGTAGATAACGGGTTGGGATACTGCCGTATTAGTCAAACGCCGGATTACTGGAGGGTCCAATAAAAACATAATGTACATTGAACAATATTTGTGAGTATTGCCCAAAAATAAAGAAATCATATTGAAATAGTCCTGTACTGTACTTGAAATGATAAGAAGAAATTAAATGTTCTGTTCTGTACTTTACGATAAAACGTTTATTTATCTTTAAGGGTAAAGACGAAAATTGTCATCGACATGCAGTCAAAAATATACAAGTTATGTTTACATCTACCGTGTTTGATGAAAACGCCGGATTACTGGAGGGCCGGATTAGGGAGAAACATAATAAATATATTAATAGAAAAATATATAAACAATAATTTAAAAAAGTCTTGTATTTGAAATATTTTGATTCATTAATTGTAACACAAAAAAACTCATCACATTATTTAATATCTTGATAGTAAAATTATTTAATAACAATAATTTATAATTGTAGAATTATTTAAAATCTTTATTTAATTTAGATTGCTATGTTTTCAACAAAAATAAGGTCTAAATGAATAATAAATTTAAAAATAGTTTCTTGAATACATAAAGTTGAATTTTTGGATAACAAAACACTTTGCTTTAGTGTAAGCTACTGTTTGACACACTAAACATGTTACATACAATGGACGCTCTAATAGCAGCCCAAAGCCGCAGAGTAACAAAGCACAACTTCCAGTGCACTCTGGTAGTCTATCATGAAACTAATTATATTCTACTGCTTTAACACGCAGCATCCCTAGTGTCAACAGAATAGATCCAAGAGACGGAACTTAAATTAGATTCTAACTCTGTTATTAATACAAAGATTGTTCGAATCTGTTATAGGCTGTGCGTGCAGCCACTATAGGCTTGAGTCATTCCAATTGGGTTTAAATGGAAAGTAAATACGCCTGTATTTTCCTACGCTAGGAAAAATTCATCTATAATTGAAATGTTGCATCAATCTTAAATTATAAACGCTTTAATCATGGATGCAAATGCAAATAAATTATGCAAATATATATGATAGTATGCAAATTAATCGCATACTATAGATCACTAGGTCTGCATACATAAACAATTAATTCAAATTTTAAAAAATGTTTTAAAATTTATTTTAAACATATTAGTTTTTCAATATGTGTAATTAAAAAACCTAACTTTTCATCTGGGTAATATATCCTTAAACCCAGCTCGATTTAGCTTTCTTGGAGTACTATTACATACTTATTCCGAAAGCTTAGTCTAGGTGTCTTCTATTGTAATGGCCAAATTATTTTATTTTCTCCCCCCCCCCACAACCATTTGACAAGTAAGCCATTGTATGTTTATTATGAACCCGTTTCTTTAGAACTTCCTGGTTTTTCCTGTAGAATTTATTTCTCACATTATGATAAATCGTAATCAAAATAATTCCTTACATTCTTAAGCAATATAACTCTATTTGTCTTAGATTAAATAAAAAAACAAATCCTCAAAACTACATGGCCTACTTAACTACTGAATGTTTCGGTGTCATGGTGACCATCAACACAGACCGATACATTGTTACTAATTGAGTGTAGCAAACTTTGAAGATGATGATGTAACAAACGGAAAAGTTAGATATAAACATAACATATGCTTTCCATTATAATACTTTCCATCTCAAACGCATTTTAAAGGAAAAGCTGATTTAAATCGATTTTATTACTTCGAAAAAATAAAATATAAGCTTTTAAGAATATGTTATAGGACTGAGGAAGCTCTATGGCGACTAAAACTGGAGGAAAATTCCATTTATTTTAACACATCTTAATAAATAAGTAATATAAACAAACATATGTAAAGTCAATGGCTTCTTAGGTTAAGAAAGAAATATTTTATTTTAGGTGCGTTATAACAACTGTTCTACAGCACAACCTATAACTTAAAATCAGCTGTTTTAGGGAGTCCTATGTTACCACTATTTAAGTCAAATGGGACGAAATAACTATATTATATACCTTACCCCTTTCGTAAAAAGTATTTCTCTCATATAAAATTAAAATAATTTTAAATTTTAAATAATGAATTAATATTTGAAAAAAACGTATTAACATCAAGTGTCATGCACTACAAGTTTAAAAATATATATATTTGTACTTAAGTGTAGGCTCTGTTGATAATATCTATTTTTTTAACGATTAAAATTTTGAACAAGATACAATTAGGGAGAGTGTGAACTAGTAAAAGAATTTGAAATTTCATAAATAATAATTTTTCATAGAATATTTGTTGCAATTTAAGTGTAATATCAAGTATATTTTACAAATCCTCGAAATATGTTGTTCCATAGTGGCTTTATTATGGAATAAAATTAATTTAAACCTTTTGAGATATATCGATGGTTAATTGCATTCATTTAAACCCATTATAACAGTTTTTTGATCTACTAAGTTCAAGTTGATATATCTTAAAACATTAAGATTTTCATACATTTAAACAAAAGAAATTTAAATTACCTAAAACCCTGAGTTTTCCTTGCCTTTCCTCTTAGAATTGACTTATTTATTGTTATCCTAATTGAAACGTATTTTAGAATTTGTCTTTCATCGCACTGGTTCAAAAATGTTCACTTCGTTATTCTTTACGGATACTAAAAGAGCCCATTTCCATGTAGGCCTATACACCGGAATAAAACAATTACTAATTTTTCCCGAACGTGTGTAGTTATGCGTCCTACCGACCCCGCTGGCAGTATCTATGGAGTTTCGATTCCGCAGTTTTTAGTAATTGAGTTGGCTTTGACTAAAACCACATTGTTGTCATTATTTTAGTACATAAAATACTTTGCAGTTTTTATGATCTACCCGGAATCACTGAAGCAAAAATAAATTACCATCCAGAGGAGCTGAGGACAGCTGCGATAGCAACCATCAACAGCGACTACCCACCAGACGAATGGTTACATGTTTATACAGACGGCTCATCCTTGCCACAAAGTGGACACACGGGAGCAGGGTTTCATTGTACCTTATTTGAGGGATCTGTCGCTGTTGAAAGTAACCAATGCAACTATGATGGCGAAGTGGCAGCTGTCTTAGCGGCTGCCACAGAACTCGAGAAAATAGAACCACCCGCCCAGGCAGTCTTTTTAATTGACTCAATGGCAGCAATTCTCGGTGTATATAGTAATAGAGTGACAGACTGTAACAGAACCATGGACTGTCGCCAAAAGCTAGAGACTTTGCAGGATAGGGGATGGCAAATTCACCTGCAGTGGATCCCAAGCCACGTAAACATTCAAGGCAATGAAAAAGCAGACCAACTGGCCAAGCAGAGAGCGGCACTACCACAGCCGTGCCAATCCATTACCCTCACTACAATGAAGGCCCGGATAAACAGCGTATTACAGAGAAGCACTGTATCTGCTAGAACCGAAGCATCCCGAAACAAAAGCTGGGCTACCCTAATAACGGACGGTCCCATTGACGGTCGACTGCCACGACACGAGAGTGTGGCTCTCTTCCGCTTGACAACCAGACATGACTATCTGGCTGCGCACCTTCACAAGATACATGCTGTACCATCATCCGAATGCACCGTATGTGGAAGCGGCACCATGACAGCTGAACACCTTCGCACTTGTTCGTCGCTGGACCACAGTCCCATAGATGAGACAGAGGCCACAAGGATCTCTCGATTATACTGGTCAGCGCGCCGCCAAATGGCTGGACAGCCAAGGGTGGGCGTTGGCTAGTAAGTAAGTAAGTTTTTATGATGTATCTGAGAACATTCCATTGCAATTAATATAGTTAAATAGCCATTACTACTTTTTCATATTAGTGGCTTCCACTATAAAGCATCTAATGGTCTACTTGCAGACAAAATCGAAGGCCAAATATGAAGACAAATATTTTATTCATTCTTGGCCAAACCTGTTTTTATTGACTTTTGTACATAAAAATACTAGTCTTATTATTAATATACTTGCAGTGTGATTTAAAGAATCCTTCGTAGGGCAATTCTAAAGCGTTTTAACGTTCTTTGATCTGATTCCGTAAAACACAA
>JBAIZL010000098.1:187500-297500 GCA_036971475.1 Prosapia bicincta
GGTATTGCTATTTGTAGCCATTTTACTCCTTGACGCTTACGGCATTGCTATTTGTAGCCATTTTACTCCTTGACGCTTACGGTATTGCTATTTGTAGCCATTTTACTCCTTGACGCTTACGGTATTGCTATTTGTAGCCATTTTACTCCTTGACGAACGGTATTGCTATTTGTAGCCATTTTACTCCTTGACGAACGGTATTGCTATTTGTAGCCATTTTACTCCTTGACGCTTACGGCATTGCTATTTGTAGCCATTTTACTCCTTGACGCTTACGGTATTGCTATTTGTAGCCATTTTACTACTTGACGCTTACGGCATTGCTATTTGTAGTCATTTTACTCCTTGATGCTTACGGCATTGCTATTTGTAGCCATTTTACTCCTTGACGCTTACGGTATTGCTATTTGTAGCCATTTTACTCCTTGACGCTTACGGTATTGCTATTTGTAGCCATTTTACTCCTTGACGCTTACGGTATTGCTATTTGTAGCCATTTTACTCCTTGATGCTTACGGCATTGCTATTTGTAGCCATTTTACTCCTTGACGAACGGTATTGCTATTTGTAGCCATTTTACTCCTTGACGCTTACGGCATTGCTATTTGTAGCCATTTTACTCCTTGACGCTTACGGTATTGCTATTTGTAGCCATTTTACTCCTTGACGCTTACGGCATTGCTATTTGTAGCCATTTTACTCCTTGACGCTTACGGTATTGCTATTTGTAGCCATTTTACTCCTTGACGCTTACGGCATTGCTATTTGTAGCCATTTTATTCCTTGACGCTTACGGCATTGCTATTTGTAGCCATTTTACTCCTTGACGCTTACGGCATTGCTATTTGTAGCCATTTTATTCCTTGACGCTTACGGTATTGCTATTTGTAGCCATTTTACTCCTTGACGCTTACGGTATTGCTATTTGTAGCCATTTTACTCCTTGACGCGTACGGTATTGCTATTTGTAGCCATTTTACTCCTTGACGCTTACGGCATTGCTATTTGTAGCCATTTTACTCCTTGACGCTCACGGTATTGCTATTTGTAGCCATTTTACTCCTTGACGCTTACGGCATTGCTATTTGTAGCCATTTTACTCCTTGACGCTTACGGTATTGCTATTTGTAGCCATTTTACTCCTTGACGCTTACGGTATTGCTATTTGTAGCCATTTTACTCCTTGACGCTTACGGCATTGCTATTTGTAGCCATTTTATTCCTTGACGCTTACGGTATTGCTATTTGTAGCCATTTTACTCCTTGACGCTTACGGCATTGCTATTTGTAGGCATTTTACTCCTTGACGCTTACGGTATTGCTTTTAACGCTCTACAATAGGAATAAGGTTTTACTTGAATGTTAAAATGTCTGCATTTCTAAAATCCTACAGCATTCAGCAGTATCTGAACGTTCCTCTGCCTTTCTTCTACAATCAACGTTCCAAATATATCTCGGAGTGCGTCTGATTCTAGCACCACAAAATTTGCATAAGAACGAGCCTGTGAAAGTCTCTGAACAATATTCAGCCTCGCTTTGTATACACAGATTTGTTCGCAGCACAAATTAACAAATCTTTGTCAAACATTCCCTCAGGGATCAGCCATTAAGGAGGGAATATGTTATGAGTTTTGACAAAATTTGTAAATCTGTGGCTTTGGTATTACTTTCGCCGTTCATCTGCTGTTGTACGTTGTCTTGGAATGTGTTGGAACGTCTGTGTTTTACTCCTAAAGAAAGTAATACAGTAAAACTTCACATGTCCAGATCAATGTCGCGACAGCCCTATCCGGATAACAAAAAATCCATATATGGAAGGGTTATGTAATGATATACGTGTGTACATAATCACAACCATTCCAATTGGAAGTAGATGTATGATTGTTTTAAGTAAATAGCTTACACTTATTTATGATTGTAATTATATTTTAATAGAAATATAATACAATTTAGTTCCATGCCTGTATGTACAGTTCCTTAATACTATACTGTAAATAGACCACATAAGTATATTAATATCGGTTTGAGTAAAAAATCGATGGTTGTTTGCTTGTTTCCTTGAACACGTTTCTATATGAAATATTCTTCCACCTTCGAAATAGTAGAGGATTGGTTGCTGTTTCATCGTCTTGTTCGACGTACTTGATAAGCTGGTCAAATATCTAGGAAGCTTCTCTACCCGCCATGGTTGTTTTCTTTCGTCATATTCGGCAGCATTGGCTGTGCTTACTAAGCTATAATATCAGTAAACTCATGGATATCATCCTCTTTTATCCATTCGTTCACGCCAACACTGATCATATCCTTACAACCAGGAATGTTTCGGAGAAGATCATTGATATCTTCATTTGCTTCACGAACAAGGTTTTCCGTTTGTAACACGTTTTCAATCCCCTCACTGTTTACAATATTAAGAGCACAGTGGTGCAATATATTTCCATGAAAAGATTGGAAAGAGCCCCCCCCCCAAAAAAAACAAATAAAACAAGTTACTTAAGATTAAACCCTTAAGATTAAATGTACATTTCGATACCATGTTATCATCAGAGGGTCCTATTGCAAAACTACAATCTAGAGTGATCACTCTAGTTTGTAACATCATGTTTGCTAGATTGTAATTTTGTAGTAAGACCCTCTGATGATGATGACATGGTCATCGAAATGTATCTAAGGGTTTAATCTTAAGTAACATGTTTTATTTGTCATGTTTTTATTATGTTTGGGGTTTTTTCCAATAATTTTATTGCCCTCATTGGTTTTTTAATGATCCAATTGTTTTTGCCATGAATAAACTAGTGTTATCGGCCTGGTTGCATTCCAAGCTGAAGCGATCCATAAAGCGGCCTCTAGGATACGTTTTCTAGGCACTCGGAAACACTTACCGCATCAGTAACTAACTACATTACTAAATTACACAAAATCCTGTAAAATATATGTAAACCGAACGATATGGAGACTCGAACACAACTTGCTGAGTCGGGAAAGAACAAAGAACCGGCGTTAGCGCCAGATAATGACCTGACGGCAAAGTGATTTCCGGAATAAAGAGCCTAACGTTATTTTCATAATACGTCCGGATATCGGAGGTTCTGGATATGAGAAGGCCGGATATAAGAGCTTTTACTACATTACATCCATAACTGAAAGTTTTTCAATTTCAAATGATTTTTCTTTGTTTTCATGTTAACAAAAATTATTAATTTTAAGTTTTGAACATAAAACGTTTAATTAATGTTATTGAAGTAATATTTCTACAATGAAATAACTTGAAGAATAATTAAATAACTAGAATCATTTTGATCCAGTTCAAATACCTACTGAGTTCTAAAGTTCTTTAGCAACAGTATTTCCGTTCAACGGTCTCTGTTTAGTTGCATTTTAGCTACATGCAAGGCATTTATACCTACGTCACAAACCCAATATTATTTCGACACGTATAATAAAGCGGTTGATGTAATGCTCTTTTTTCCCCATTCAGGGACCTCAGTCCTTAGATCCTTTCCCAAATTCATTTACTCTGTAGCTCTATTTTAAAGTATGTCAAAGTACAAATAGAGCTTTGGACTTCATACTTTTATTTTCAAGGTCATGGACGAAAATCGAGGAAACAGTGACGTACAATTGAAAATACTTTAAACTGTTTTTTTCCTTAACCATTTCACCAATGGCGTTTATCTTAACAACTCTATTATTGATATATAAATGTGTCCCTTTTTCATAAATATTTCAAAACCTATAGCCCATGATTGTTATATTAGTTATATTTTATTAAAATAATATTGAACAAGTCAATTTATATTTCAATAAGTAAGTTTAACAAGAAAACGAATTTTATGCTTGAATAATCTATCTGATATGTTTTCTCATCTATACTGTTCAAATATATATATGTATATATATATATATATATATATATATATATATATATATATATACAAATAGGACTAATTAATTAATAACAGTACATATATTCACAATTTATATAACACACTTTTAAATATCAAATATTTGTTATTGTGAATTTGTGTAGTTATTTATTAGTCTACTAAATTACTTTCGTAAATAATTTTTAGTTCTAGTTTAAATATTGTTTCTATAACTGATAGCAACTATCAGTGGTATAAATAGCATCATTTAGATGATTGCCAGTCAGCATTGAAAACTATTGTGTATTGTGTGTCTGCTATATTATCATCTGCACAAACTAATCGCTGCGGGTAAATAACGTGTACGCAATAGTCTGGCCTTTTATGATTTGGTAAAGCAAACATTGATGTTAGTGAATGAAAATCAAATATTGAACTAAATTACGAAGCTACTATTAACAACAACTCGTATGTTAATATTTGGATGTGAGCTACAGTTCCCAATAATTTGGACAGTATTAAGTATTTGTGTATGTGTAGTATCTACACATGGGGCCCGGATTGCTATTTTCTCCGACAGTCAGGCAGCAATTAAGGCACTAAACGGACACGTGGTCACCTCGGCCATAGTCAGGGAGTGCCTAATTAACCTACAAGCTCTGGCAAGGCACAATCAAGTCAAGATTGGTTGGGTGCCAGGGCATAGGGGAATACTTGGAAATGAAGCCGCAGATGCGCTGGCCAGGGAGGGGTCCTCGACTCCCCTGATTGGACCGGAACCTGCGGTGGGTATTTCCAAATCCATGGTCAGGATGACAGTGCGAAGGTGGATGGCTGAAAGACACTGTGAGCACTGGATCAGGGCCGAAGGGATGAGACACAGTAAGCTAACCCTTAGGAGACCTTCCTTGGGGCTGCAGAAGAGTCTCATCTATCTGTCTAGGCAGGAATTAAGGATAGCCACAGGACTACTCACGGGACACTGTGGACTAAGGAAACATTTGCATAAAATGGGTATCTACAAGGATGAACCAGTGTGCAGATTGTGCGGGCAGGAACAGGAGACTGCCACACACATCATTTACAGATGTGGAGTACTTGCTGAGAGGCGCTTCAACCTCTTTGGTGATGGAACGGCTTTGGTGGATGCTGAAGGTAAAACTCTAGTCAGGAAACTCCTAAACCTGGTAAGAGGGAAGGGGTTATTTGACTAGATCAGGGAGGTAAGTACAATATACCTTAAGGTAGCAGTGCTTCGGGCAATTCAAACCCGCTCCCAAGTTAAAAAAAAAAAAAAAAAAAAAAAAAAAAAAAAAAAAAAAAATGTGTAGTATCTCACTCTCTCTCTCCAAACCTAGAATATGTATATATATATATAAAGAACTAAGTCAAAATACAAATACAAGAATTATAATTTACAATGTAAATTCAATTATAATTCTTGTATTTGTATTTTGACTTAGTTCTTTATTAATACACAAGAATACATATTGCGATATATATATATATATATATATATATATATATATATATATATATATATATATATAGAGAGAGAGAGAGAGAGAGAGAGAGACAGAGAGAGAGAGAGAAAGAGACAGAGAAAGAAGAGAGAGAGAGAAGAGAGAGAAGATTAAGAGAGAGATGTGAGTAAGTTGTCACTTGCCATGAAAATGGTGACAATGGTGGTTGACGAGAAGCTTAGATCAATGTATAGCTAGTAAATTAATTTGTTTATACACATATATGTATATTTGTGTGTATGAGAGAGTGTGTGAGTGTGTCTGTTTAACAATTAACATTTCAAAAGTTAGTGAGAACATTAACATTTTATCAATATACTGCATTAAGCTTTAGGCAAAATCTTAATTATTAGCATTTATCAAGGAAATGTTTTCATATAGAGCGGCAAGGAAACCATGTTGTCGTGTTCATAATGATGGTTAGAATGTCTCAGAGCAATATGTTATACTTTTTGTAAAATGTTTATTTTAATAGCCATCCAACAATACTCATATGATTATAAAACCTTTTTATAAGGTTCCTTCAACACTTCTGCAAAAATGTTACATATTTATAATGTTCTATACATCAACAGAATCTGCATCCGATATGTCTACGCATGTTTCAAGATTGTTTGTTACTTCATACCGAAGCTAATTTACCACCGAATTGAACATCGACTGTATGTAAGTCAGCGTTTTGACAATCCTCATCGTGTTTGTAGGAAAGTATTTATACTGACCCTCTACTTTCCGTCTCGTCTACTGCGATCTCTCAATGCCAAGTGCACGGTCAAGTGGTCTGCTGCACTATACAAGCCATTACTCTTCACCGACCGCAAAAATAAAACTTCAAATGTCAAGATTGAAAGTAATAAGACATTTTGGAAAATCATTTAAAACTATAACAGAAGGGGAAAAACAAATGAAGTATGTATATTAATTCTACTAAATATCAACAAACAAAAAATGCTGTTTAAATACTACACTACACTACAGTCGCAGTTGTAAATTTGTAGTAGTGATACTGATGATGATGACATAAGTAATTGAAACGCGTATAACAAAATAAAGTATATTGTTTGTTGAGTTCGTGTGCAGTTATTTATTTATTTATAACGTTACTCACAAGCCAGCTTAATTATTACTCATAAATTGAACTGTTCACTACGTTTTTTAACTATAACTTACAGTTTGAAATAATATTTATCATTTTTCTTCATGGAGAACTCTTTTGATATTTCGATAAGTATGGCTACTTGGATTTCTAACTGGAGTTTTACTTGAGTTTTTCGTTTATTATAAGAAATAAGTATTAATAAGCTAATATGATTAAACATATTTACATAAAACTCCACATTGTATAGTGAGAGCCATAAATCTAACAAAGAAAGAAATACACACGAGAGTAGGCTAACAGTGTATTGCAACAATCTGCACGTATTGTGATGAAATACCTATTTTAATTCAGAAATATTCATGACTACGTGTTAAATGCAAAATAATTCGAATAAAAAAGGAACGCTAGAAAATTGCTCTGACGCGCAGAGGTCTTATTTTGCAGTGCTGTGATTCGCCAGAATGGCGAGAGAGCATTTAAGTAAACAATAGGTTGGCAATGTGCCAGATGCCGGGAGGATGCAAATGCACTCGCTACACAGCGACCCCCGGCGTTCTTAAATTGAGTTTGCCTTTTTGTGCATTTATTTAATACTCGTTTACTCAAGATATTTCTAGCCGTACTGCCTTACGAAAAATAGAAGGGACATACTATATATTTTATACATGTCTTTATACATTTCTTTAATTGTAATTGAAGTTTACTTAGGTTTTATTAAAATTGTTCAAGGATTATAAAACAATTATTAAAATTGTTCAAGGATTATAAAACAATTATTAAAATTGTTGGCAGATTGTCTTAGAGAATATAATTATTTAGATTTTATTTTAAAATACCATCACGTACTATCAAAAGCTAACAATCTTTATCGCTTTAAATTGAAACGATACTAGAAATATTACTTATGAAATATTTCAAAAAAATCTCCTATTATTCTCTTAAGACTATGTTTTAATGAAATATCTCTCTCTAAATATTTTACACCACTAAATTCATAAAGTTATCATCCATTTTGACCAATATCTCTTATGAAGGATAGATAGGATTGTGAATACACCGTATGAAGTACTCAGGTTGGGCGATAAAAACTTCTAAAGCATAGTTGTCCAGCTTACAAAGAGGGGGGGACGAAACTCAATCTTTGAGCCAAACAGCGGGTCACACCTAAGTGTGCTGCAGGGTCCGAGAGTCCATTTACCGGGGGTGTGGAATTAAAATTACTGCCCGGGGGAAAACTTTCTAAAATTAGATGCAAAATAGTGCATTTTAAAGCAGTTAGATGGCTTCAACTAAATAATACATTGATCCAATTTTGTATAAATTTATTAAATAACTATTTCTTTTGAAGTTTGAAAAACAAATGAGGGGCCGCACAGAATGGTCCCGTTGGACAACCCTTTGCTAGAGGATAAAGCTTTAAACCCCGTTTGGAGGGTCGTTTGAATGACATTATATTTAAATATATTAATATATATATTAAAACAACATAAGTTATTCAAATACAAGAATATTTATTAATTTATTAATTTATATTCAAAGCTTTTCGTTGGTAAACAGTACCAACATCATCAGGAATGAAAATTAATTTTCATTCCTGATGATGTTGGTACTGTTTACCAACGAAAAGCTTTAAATATAAATTAATAGATATACTTGTATTTGAATAACTTATGTTTTTTTAAATTATTAAACTAGAAAACATATTATATATATATATATATATATATATATATATATATATATATATATATATATACATATATTAATTATCCATAGTATATTATATTGGTCACTATCATTGAAGTATTTTCTATTATTTATGCCAGTTTTATTATACTGGTTATTTTAATGATATTTCACAATTAATTTAGTACAGGTAGCTTGTATAGCTCTTGAGCTCCTCCCCTCCCCTAAACAAGCAGCCCCTAAAACTTAAAACTGCCAATAGGAGTTGGTTGCTTATTTGGCATAATCATTCTATTACAATTCGATATTCAAGGCATTTATGGATAGGCTTATATGCAAAACATGAAACTATTATAAACACCGATTCACTAATTCAAGTTATTATTTAGATATAAGGAAATGTAATTTGTTTTAAAATAATAGTTAAAAGTAGGTAATAAACTAAATATTAAAATGGCATTGGAACGATTTAATAGAATGTACCCAGCGCCACCTGTATAGGGAACTTCCTAAGACATTACAAAACCATTTTAATAACAATTTTTTACAAGACAGTTGTTTCTACCCTTATTTAAAGTTTTTCTTACAAAAAGAACATTTTTATGGAGAAATTAACTCAGGGAAAACACGAGTTTTAAGTAGAGGGGATTTTAGCACGTATTTTAGTACAATATAACTCCTAAAACTATAATGATAAGTGAAAAATAAACTAATATTTATTGGGCTGAGAAAGACTGAGTACAAAGAGAAACCAGATTTTCGACGTTCGAAGCACAAACGCTGCAAGTCCGAAATCCGACCCAAACGTCATTCCCCGCACAATTACCCGCTAGCTACTAAATTCCGGCTGCGAATGTCCCGCAAATTGACAACAATGCTTCTCATAGCACGTCCCCTCTATTTCCTGCCCCCCCACCCCGTGCCTCAATTTGTACAGCTCCACGTTTCCTTAATTAAAATCCAGAGTATTGCGTCAATTTGTTGGCAGAATTGTTTTTCGTTTCTCAAATTTTTGAGGCGGTTAATGAATTTAATCCTGGAATGTTGTAATTATTCGCCTCGTTTTTTTTCTGGTTTAATTGGACCCAGATATTAGACCTGTTTTTGTTTTTAAGGAAAAATTACTTTAGAAATTCCACTGCTACATTTCTATGATCAAAGCAAATATATTATTATATATTTTTCTTAAAATTTAAGATTTGATAGAATGCTTTGATCTTCTTACAATCTTCTATTTCTGATAAAAAAATATAACAACCAAAAAATATTGGTTATGTGAATTTTATTTTTAAATTTATAAGTTAATTGAATTATATATATATATATATATATATATATATATATATATATATATATATATTATATATATATGTTTTTATTTATATTAGGCTACACGCTTTATACGTTATATTATAAAGTGTACTTCCCACAAGTATGGTTATATATAAACCCTTAACCCTACAGTTCATGAACGCTCTATGGGGTTTGTTCCCTGTCGTAACCTTACGAACTTATGTAATCCCGGACATCCTTACCCATGGAAAGAGTTTATCAACCTGTCACACAGACAAAAAACCCTTCCTTCTAACTCTACTTGTGTTGTCTCGCAAGAGGATGGAGATAAAAGGGCTTGGACCAAGGGCCTCAATATCACAACAATGCAATAGCAGTGAGTGCGTTCCGACATTCCATCTGGAATAAAAAATACAGTCACAAAGTGAATGTATTTTAGTAAAAGTTTCCACAAAAAAGTTATCTTTCCTAAGCTTTAGAGTTCTTACAAACATTTGGTATTTATATCGACGCCCCATTGCAAGAACGATTACAGCTAGCGACGTGGAAAATCCTAAAGAACACGGACAAAACTAACTATGAGAGAATGCGCCGAAAGTTAAGTTTTGCCAAAAATACTCATTTACAACACACATGAAAATGTATAAACTCAATTTTCCCCCTGTAAAACTAGACAATAAGTTATACTACATTATATTATATCAATATTACAATACAGCTACAAAGTATCCTGTAAGGATGAGTTTAGTTTACAAAATAGTCAAATTTACTATTGCGCGAAAGAAAAAGTTAATGCAACTTATTACGAGCTACGTATATCAAAATGTAGATACTTCACTTGTCAACCGGATAGCCTACACTAGCAAACTATTTTTTTAAAGCAAGTCCGTCACAACCAAATTCATTTGAGCTTTGTTATTATGGAATCTAGTATAATTATACTCTGTTGTAATACAAAACTTGCAATTATAAAGTTATGTATTTTGTAAATAAGGGATATTTATGGATTTTTTATATGAATAAATAATTTATGGTACGTATCCTTAATGTTTTATTGTTTTTCGTTTCCCTCTAGACTTTCTACACCACAACGTCTATTGTTTTCAAAGTATGTTATACCTGTAGTGTCGGTATAAATATCAAATTTACTTTTCTCGACAATTATTAACAGTTCCAGTATTTTCTTTATTATTACTCATAACTTTTTGACTGTACTGAACTGGTTAGGAAAAGAACGTTGTAAACAAAATACCAAATAAAATATATTGAAAAAAATACTACGTAATGTTGAACACAAAATATATAATTATTATAAAAAGATGTACGTAATGTTGAACACAAAATGTCAAATAATTATGTAATAAGAGCTACGTAATGTTGAACACAAAATATCATATAATTATTATAAAAAGAGGTACGTAATGTTGAACACAAAATGTCAAATAATTATGTAATAAGAGCTACGTAATGTTGAACACAAAATATCATATAATTATTATAAAAAGAGGTACGTAATGTTGAACACAAAATGTCAAATAATTATGTAATAAGAGCTACGTAATGTTGAACACAAAATATCATATAATTATTATAAAAAGAGGTACGTAATGTGGAACACAAAATGTCAAATAATTATATAATAAGAGTTGCGTAATGTTGAACACAAAATATCATATAATTATTATAAAAAGAGGTACGTAATGTTGAACACAAAATGTCAAATAATTATATAATAAGAGCTACGTAATGTTGAACACAAAATATCATATAATTATTATAAAAAGAGGTACGTAATGTTGAACACAAAATGTCAAATAATTATGTAATAAGAGCTACGTAATGTTGAACACACAATATCATATAATTATTATAAAAAGAGGTACGTAATGTTGAACACAAAATGTCAAATAATTATGTAATAAGAGCTACGTAATGTTGAACACAAAATATCATATAATTATTATAAAAAGAGGTACGTAATGTTGAACACAAAATATCATATAATTATATAATAAGAGTTGCGTAATGTTGAACACAAAATATCATATAATTATTATAAAAAGAGGTACGTAATGTTGAACACAAAATGTCAAATAATTATGTAATAAGAGCTACGTAATGTTGAACACACAATATCATATAATTATTATAAAAAGAGGTACGTAATGTTGAACACAAAATATCATATAATTATTATAAAAAGAGGTACGTAATGTTGAACACAAAATGTCAAATAATTATATAATAAGAGTTGCGTAATGTTGAACACAAAATATCATATAATTATTATAAAAAGAGGTACGTAATGTTGAACACAAAATGTCAAATAATTATGTAATAAGAGCTACGTAATGTTGAACACAAAATATCATATAATTATTATAAAAAGAGGTACGTAATGTTGAACACAAAATGTCAAATAATTATGTAATAAGAGCTACGTAATGTTGAACACAAAATATCATATAATTATTATAAAAAGAGGTACGTAATGTGGAACACAAAATGTCAAATAATTATATAATAAGAGTTGCGTAATGTTGAACACAAAATATCATATAATTATTATAAAAAGAGGTACGTAATGTTGAACACAAAATGTCAAATAATTATATAATAAGAGCTACGTAATGTTGAACACAAAATATCATATAATTATTATAAAAAGAGGTACGTAATGTTGAACACAAAATGTCAAATAATTATGTAATAAGAGCTACGTAATGTTGAACACACAATATCATATAATTATTATAAAAAGAGGTACGTAATGTTGAACACAAAATGTCAAATAATTATGTAATAAGAGCTACGTAATGTTGAACACAAAATATCATATAATTATTATAAAAAGAGGTACGTAATGTTGAACACAAAATGTCAAATAATTATATAATAAGAGTTGCGTAATGTTGAACACAAAATATCATATAATTATTATAAAAAGAGGTACGTAATGTTGAACACAAAATGTCAAATAATTATGTAATAAGAGCTACGTAATGTTGAACACACAATATCATATAATTATTATAAAAAGAGGTACGTAATGTTGAACACAAAATATCATATAATTATTATAAAAAGAGGTACGTAATGTTGAACACAAAATGTCAAATAATTATATAATAAGAGTTGCGTAATGTTGAACACAAAATATCATATAATTATTATAAAAAGAGGTACGTAATGTTGAACACAAAATGTCAAATAATTATGTAATAAGAGATACGTAATGTTGAACACAAAATATCATATAATTATTATAAAAAGAGGTACGTAATGTTGAACACAAAATGTCAAATAATTATATAATAAGAGTTGCGTAATGTTGAACACAAAATATCATATAATTATTATAAAAAGAGGTACGTAATGTTGAACACAAAATGTCAAATAATTATATAATAAGAGTTGCGTAATGTTGAACACAAAATATCATATAATTATTATAAAAAGAGGTACGTAATGTTGAACACAAAATGTCAAATAATTATATAATAAGAGTTGCGTAATGTTGAACACAAAATATCATATAATTATTATAAAAAGAGGTACGTAATGTTGAACACAAAATATCATATAATTATTATAAAAAGAGGTACGTAATGTTGAACACAAAATGTCAAATAATTATATAATAAGAGTTGCGTAATGTTGAACACAAAATATCATATAATTATTATAAAAAGAGGTACGTAATGTTGAACACAAAATGTCAAATAATTATGTAATAAGAGCTACGTAATGTTGAACACAAAATATCATATAATTATTATAAAAAGAGGTACGTAATGTGGAACACAAAATGTCAAATAATTATATAATAAGAGTTGCGTAATGTTGAACACAAAATATCATATAATTATTATAAAAAGAGGTACGTAATGTTGAACACAAAATGTCAAATAATTATATAATAAGAGCTACGTAATGTTGAACACAAAATATCATATAATTATTATAAAAAGAGGTACGTAATGTTGAACACAAAATGTCAAATAATTATGTAATAAGAGCTACGTAATGTTGAACACAAAATATCATATAATTATTATAAAAAGAGGTACGTAATGTTGAACACAAAATGTCAAATAATTATGTAATAAGAGCTACGTAATGTTGAACACAAAATATCATATAATTATTATAAAAAGAGGTACGTAATGTTGAACACAAAATGTCAAATAATTATATAATAAGAGTTGCGTAATGATTAACACAAAATATCATAATTTAATGTAAAAAAGATTACATAATGTTTGGCATAAATTATCATGATTTATTGTAAAAAGCGCTAGTGTTACAGTTTAAAACGAATTTTCAATAGGACCCTCTAATTATGAAAATCTCAATATTTCCTGAACATTACCCTAGCTCTGGTTTGTACTTAGCGAATAGGAGATATTGCACATTCAAAATAGTTGTACTATACAGAAAACCAATTTCTTTTACGGCCCTTCTTGATTAGCAAGGAAAAATAAATGTAACTGAATTCCTTTGTGTTCGCGAACTGAAACAATGCTCATCGCGGCTAATCTAAAACTCGCTGAGAAAATTATCTCCTACCCACTGTAAATATAACCGTTACAGCCAAAAGACATTAACTGTTACGGTGACTTGGGGAAACATACAAGTAACCCCTTTAGCTCCTAATCTAAAGGTGTGTTTTTATTTCAAGTATTTACAAAGAAACATTTCAAATATTAGGGAGAGGTTTAAACCTAAAACAAATACAACACATACACAAAACTCACATATTATTAATTTATTTACTCATACGCGTTTCAACGACAAAGTCATCATCATTAGCAAGTGTTACCACTACAACTAAGTTGTAAGCTAGAGTTTGTAGTAGCAACACTAGTGAGTGTTTACTTTGATGATTACTTTGTCATTGAAACGCGTATGAGTCAATAAATTAATAATTTGTGAGTTTTGTGTATGTCTTTTATTTGTTTTAGCATTACGTCACGAGCTAAGCTCAAAGAATAGTTGTATGGGTTTAAAAGGTTAGGATATTTCGAATCTACGGGATACAATTGCACACTTTCAGTTGTATAGAGCTCTTTATTCTTGATCCATGGCAAATTTTAACGCTTCTTTCAATCATAAGTAAATTGTCAAATTTTAGTTCAGTTAAAAATCAATCACATTTCAAAGTAGAAGCATCTTAGAAGTTAAAATTTATATGAATATTTTGTGCGCATTTTTGTTTTTCTTGACAACTTTTGGTTTTATAAGATTTTCTACGGCAAAAAAAAATAATAAACACATAAATAATCCGTGATTTATATGCTTTTTTTGGAGTTCCTTTTAAAAAGTAATAAATAAAATGCAGTGCATATTATATGGGGCAGAAATAAATAAAAAAATCAGGCAGTGATAAAGTAAATTATTTATCAATACGAAAAATATTTATAATAATAACAGCCTTTATTATCATTTTTTAACTAACATTTTTCAATATTTGTAAAGTTCCTATAATATATATATATATATATATATATAAAGAACAAAAGTCAAAATACAAATACAAGAATTATATTTGAATTTGAAAATTGTTTAAAGGTAGCAACATAAAATTCGCTTATAATACTAATAATAAATTAATAAATATAATAAATAATAATAATATTATTAATATGCATGAAAAAAACGGTGTATATAAATTAGAATGTGATTATTGTAATAAAGTTTATATAGGACAAACTAAGAAAAAACTTAAAGATAGATATAAAGAACATTTTAATGCATATAAAAAGCCAGAAATTTATAAATCAAATTTTGCTAGTCATTGTATTAATAATAATCACTTATTTCCTAATATAGATAATATGATACTTATAAAAGAAATTAACAAAGGCCTGAAAATGAATATTTATGAAGCTTTAGAAATACATAAATATAATACTAATAATGAGTTGATAAATGAACAAATACAAGTAAAATCTAAATTCGATAATATATTCAGTGTTTGTAATGTTAGGGCAGCAAAATAAAAAAAATTTTAACAACATTGTAATTGATTTGGCATAACTATTTATTTGATCTAATTTGCACATATGTTAATTTTAATTGTTTAATATTCCTGATGATGTTGGTACTGTTAGCCAGCGAAAAGCTTTGAAATGTAAATTCAAATATAATTCTTGTATTTGTATTTTGACTTTTGTTCTTTATTAATACACAAGAAAACATATTGCGATATATATATATATATATATATATATATATATATATATATATATATATATGCTGATACGTATTCCTTCACGGATGGAAAAATATGATGAAGTGTTACTATCTGGAGTACATCCGTTCATTCTGCAGTCCATAAATTCGCAGTTCAGACGTTTCGCTAGAATCTCATCCAGCATTGACGAGGTGAACCCAACAACAGTAGAAGAGTGATATATATATATATATATATATATATATATATATATATATATAATATATCTATATATATATATATATATATATATATAAGTTCCTTATAATAATATGTTTCCTGTCCACAAGATTTTGCCTGTATTTATGTGAAGAGCTGTTTCATATAAATACGCGAAGTAACAGAAACGTTTGGTAATGCTATGCTTACTCCTAGAATAAATATATAATTTTAACTTTGCGTGGACAAAAACTTCAAAGTTTTGAGATAAATTTCTATTAAAAATATTTATTTGTTTCTATATCTGAATATTATTACAATGTAAACTTATTAAAACAGAGAGGTCAGGAGGACTTTGCAGTGGGGGGGGGGGTAGAGTAATGAATTTTTCTTATAATGTCCCCAAATAAAAGGTAATTCCATTTGGTTTGGCGTAATCAGAAAGCATCCGCCTGCTTCCAGCTTCACCGGTAGGAGTAGAGATTTACAAATGCCTTATCGATCACAGTTATTAATCTGATATACAATAACTACAGCAGGATTAAGGTTGTCTACCTCAAGCCAATCGATTTTCATATGCAGGACGTCTCAAGGCTAAAATAGACTTCATTCTGTAACATCCAATATTTTTTGAATAGACCTCTTTATGTAGAGATGATTGTATTTTCAAAATTCCTTTCGTAGGGGCTACGTACATTTCTTGTTAACTTTATTATTAGAAAGGTTTGAAAATATTACGAAATCTTTTTATAACAATTTTATTGAATTTAATAATCGTCTTTTTCTTTGTATAGCATCCGTTTGAATTTTTCAATCATTGTTTTCAAGGCTTCGCCCATAATATCTGTTTCACATTTACAAACAGAGTATTTAAAACGAAGTATTTGGTTTACAATAAAGTATGTTAAATGCAAATGATCATTTAATTTTAGTTTGGAATTTAAAAATATTATTACAAATAAGGTTTATCTTAGCTTACAGTAATCTATAACTATTGAACATTTTTGTATTTAGACCACCGCATTGCATAAACGGTGTTCTTGGTGTCGACAATTTTAATAACCAATCATTGGGAATTTGTTTATGTTAAAATTTAATTTGTGTTCACAATTACTTCCCTCATTATTTTCCCCAATTGGAAACCGCCATTATATTTCGAACAAGTGATTTAAGCCAACTGCTGCTTTATTCAATTGCTATTTATAGAGTTCCCAACAGCTGATCGCCTACATGATTAAAACGTTACCGCGATGCCATGTCAAATTTGAATAACAAAACATTTTAAAATTTCGAGAGATCAGTTCCTAGTGCGCCTCTGTTCAATTTTCTCTATGTAATAGTTTTGGCCGTAATTTGGGCGGCTGCTTCTCAGGACATCGCCGACCGCGTGTGCATGACAGCGCCTGCACAAGTGGGTGTGAGTGCGTGCTTGTGTATACGTATGTGTGTGTATGTGTGCGAGCGAGCGCAAGCGTGTGCATGTGTGTGTGTATATATATACGGGCGTCTGTGTGTGAGTCGGTGTGTATGTGTGTGTGTGTGTGTGTGTGTGTGTGTTGTGTGTGTGTGTGTGTGTGTGTGTGTGTGGGTGTTTGTGAGTGTGTGTGTGTGTGTCTTTGTGTGTGTGTGTTTGTGTGTGTCTTTGTGTGTGTGTGTTTATGTGTGTGTGTGTGTGTGTGTGTTTGTGTGTGTACGTGTGTGTGTGTGTGTGTGTGTGTGTGTGTGTGTGTGTGTGTGTGTGTGTGTATGTGTGTGTGTGTGTGTGTGTGTGTGTGTGTGTGTGTGTGTGTGTGTGTGTGTGTGTGTGTGTGTGTGTGTGTGTGTATGTGTGTGTGTGTGTGTGTGTGTGTGTGTGTGTGTGTGTGTGTGTGTGTGTGTGTGTGTGTGTGTGTGTGTGTGTGCGCGCGCGTGTACGTGAGAATGTGTGTGTTTTTAAATTTTTTATAAAATACATGTTTTTCTGAGTGGAGCCTAATTTTTATGAATATTCAACTAAGTGAATTTGTTGCGAAATAATTATAAATAAATCTTTTTCAACACGCAACACTACAAATTAACATGATTATGGTTTTACTCATACAAACGTTTTTTGAGTAAAATATGTCCAATTCCCATTTCGTGACATGTTTCAAATTGCTCATCGATAAAGGATCTTCCATAAATCATCACCGCAGCTGACATTTACCAAAGGTTAGTTCCAGGGGAATATAAACCGTATGAACTTCAGGAAGTCCTATAACTAAATGACGCTATAAACTAAAGCCTGCTTCACTTTATAAATATGTTATCAGAAAATATCGAGCAATATATGTTTCCAGTAACGCTGTAATTTGTGCAATAAGGAAGTTCGGAGAACTTCATGAAGATCAAGTTGATAACAACTTATGTTACCTATTTAGTAAGACTTGCCTGATAATTGTGTAGATAAGATTATTGTAAATTTGCACGAATTGTTTCCATACAAGTCTAATAAAAACATTGTATTATGTCAATGCCTGCACACTAACTATATTATGTTACTTGTTTTTTTGTTTTAAATACGATACATATTAGCAAGGTATCCTGTAATTTTGCCAACCGCGAATTAGCGAAACTACAAATACTGAACCCACGAATAACGAGGATTAACTGTATATATATATATATATATATATATATATATATATATATATATATATATATATATATATATATATAGATATACATATATACATATATATATGTCACAATAACAAATTAAAAAGCGAATTTCCATACTATTTTTCATTTTGCTTTCTATGTATGTTGTTGGAATATTATTTTTGTTTGTCACTGTTTATACGTTTTTTATCGCTTCCGTTTCGCATTGTTTCTTTGTGAAGCTGTGTTCGATTATGGAGCAAACGTTAATCCAATTCGTTTATTTTATTCTTTTCATTCCTAGAGCATTATTTATGATATGATATTGTAACCATGGCAACAATTCAAGGTTGTGCAATAGAGGTTTCAGCAAGAACCAAATGTGAGCACAAAAAAAATTCATATAGGGTTTTGAGAAGTACATTTCCAGCTATGGGAAAAGTGGTTAAGGAGCAAAGCGCTAAACTTTGAACGTGAAGATACTCCGTTTAAATCGTACCTAGACCCTTAAATATCTAGAATTTAACTATTGAATAATTATTTGAAGGAAACTGTCTTAACATCAATTGTCATCCACTATAGGTTAAAAGAATTATATTGGAACTTTGTTGGACGAAGAAAAACTTATTTTATTAAAGATTGAAAATGTGTACGAGAGATATATCAGAATGTCAGCTAATAGAAGGAATTTAAAAATAGGTTTAGTTAGTTTAGTAAATCTTACAATTTGTTTAAAAAAATTCTTTCTTTAAGATCTAGCTTCAAAAGACGACATTTCTCCTTATGTTGAATAATTTTTAAAAAACGGTAGAAAAGTAGAAATTATAAAATATACGAATATAATTGGCAATATCATGGAGAGTTAAATACTGAAAATATTTCGTTGAAAACAATAATACAGGTCGTTTCCCTTTACCTTATTACTGTATAATAATTTATTTTATTTTTAATTTATTTTATTGATTTATTCAAATTAATAATTTAATTACCAAACTGTTATAGTTCTAAGGGTTTTGCTAGTAAGTAATACAACCAAGAGTGCTTTATTGGCTTTTACATTCTAGAGAATATCGTTTTGCAAGTGAACAAACTTAAACTACGATCGTTTGTTTATTTCGTCATGTAATAACAAATTTGTTTAATATAGAGTCGATGTTTATTTTTTGTTTTGCTTGTGTTTATTCAACACAAACGTTTTTAAAATAAACAAGAAAATATTCGAACAAAACAACTGTTACAACATTTTTCGCAGACAAAACATGTTACTAAAAAACTGTTGTTTTGTTAAAATTTATTCTTCTTTATGAAAATGTTTATCAGCTTTGTATATATATATATATATATATATATATATAAAGAACTAAGTCAAGATACAAATACAAGAATTATAATTGAATTCACAAGAATACATATTGCGATATATATATATTTATATATGTATATATATATATATATATATATATATATATATATATATATATATATATATATATACACTGTATATAAACTAGTGTGTGTGTGTGTGTGTGTAAATGTACAGTACTGTAAGGTTATATACTGTACTAGTAGTACTGTATACCTACATACATCGTATATACGAGGTAGGTATACACTAAGCAAAAAATACATATATAAAATACATAAAACTATATATTTTAATGTATGTGTTTATTTAATGAAAACTAGTTTTGAAATAAATGTTAAATATGTAGATTGTAAAATTTAAATTCACCTTTTATGTATTGATATATAACGTTATGAAGTATTTCTTTTAATGTTCTGTGAAAGTATTTAAATTGCGTGACATGAAGGAAGGCAGAAGTTGTCGGGCAAAGCACACGAAATGATAAATGCTGATGACGTTTAAGGTTTCCTGCTTTGCACGAGAGAGAAATATATTGAAACGCAAAACAAAATAATGTTGTGAAAGCTTCGCCGCTTTACGTAGACCATGCGTTATTAATGAGACACAGATCATACAAATTTGTTTATGTAAAACAAATTAATGACTCCACGATTATCGAGGTTTATTGAGTTTTATATTGAGAATCTTTCATCTGTAAAATATATAGAGGGAGCAGACATTACATAAGAAAGTAAAACTAATACACTTATACAACAGCGTTAGTGTATTATAAACAATAATAGTGAAAGTATTTAAAGATGAAAGGAATATGGTTTGGTGTAAAGGAAATGTAGGAGGGGAATGTGAATGCTAGTAATCAGATTTGGACCGAATAATTTCAATTTATGAAATTCATCGCATTTTGATCCAAATCATCGCAGAAGTTCATTTCACCTGTCACTCTTTGTGCTTAAATCTACTCTGAATTGTTAAGCACTCAATCACATACACTTATTTACAAGGTAAATGTACAGAATTGTAGATATAACAAGTGCCAACAATGTCAACCTCACACAGGCTCAACAGCATCAAGTTATTCGCTTCTTTGCTAAATACCAACATAACCAATGTTTTGGATTAAATAGACAAGCACATCTTAGTAAATGTTGTCGTTTTCTCATACAAATTCAAAATTTTCTCAAAGAAAGTTTTTAAAGGAAAAATTTATAAACTAATGTTTTTAATATTTAAGAGTTAGATTTAACAAATAAACTGTAAACACTATACAAATCAATTTATTAAAGCAACTTTTTAATTATTTACGATACGCCCTACATTTCCAAGTAACTTGAGAAGTATGGGCAAAACGTGAAGCGTCATGCTTTATTTAATTAAAAGTTTTCAACAAATAATTTTGTTTAAGCACAGTCATTTAACAGATTTGTTTTAAAACCACATTCAGGGAAATATTCTATTTACGCTCAATATTGCAAGAATTAGGCTCATTATTATCTTATACTTTTTATACACAAAGAGAACAAAAGTATTTCCCATTTCAAGTTTGTAAGAACTTGAAACTAAAATTCATTGAAACAGTTTTAATGTATAGAAACATTTCTAGCTCTAGTGAAGGTAGTTCTTACACTACTAATAATAGTGTAATTGCTTGCGTTTTATCAAGTTATTGTGTTTTACATATGTTATACCTATTATACTTTGATTTAAAGTAGAATAGGAAAGGGTCTGTGGCAGGGTAGGGAAGAGATATTGTCAGTTCGAACACATTGACAGTCAACCCGCCACTACCAGCAACTGAAATTGCAGAACGAAGCAAGCTGCATCACTAGTAAATCAATCCACCACAGTTAGGATGACCGAACGGACGTGTAACGTCGAATTGGCAACAGGCTCACCCACTCAGCAAGATGTGAATTTCTTATTCGCTCAGACGGCTCTAATCCCCAATCCCTCTGGTCGATTTCACCTACGTAGAATCATATTCAGTTTTATAAATAAATGCTGATGACGTTTAAAGCTTCCTGCTTTGCACGAGAGAGAAATATATTGAAACGCAAAACAAAATAATGTTGTCAAAGCTTCGCCACTTTACGTAGTCCATGCGTTAATAATGAGACACAGATCATACAAATTTGTTTATATAAAACAAATTAATGACTCCACGATTATCGAGGTTTATTGAGTTTTATATTGAGAATCTTTCATCTGTAAAATATATAGGGGGAGCATACAATACATAAGAAAGTAAAACTAATACACCTATACAATAGCGTTAGTGTATTATAAGCAATAATAGTGAAAGTATTTAAAGATGAAAGGAATATGGTTTGGTGTAAAGGAAATGTAGGGGGGGATGTGAATGCTAGTAATCAGATTTGGACCGAATAATTTCAATTTATGAAATTCATCACATTTTGATCCAAATCATCGCAGAAGTTCATTTCAGAGTGCTTTAGAGTGCTTTCAGATTTAAGAGTGCTTAAATCTACTCTGAATTGTTAAGCACTCAATCACATACACTTATTTACATGGTAAATGTACAGAATTGTAGATATAACAAGTACCAACAATGTCAACCTCACACAGGCTCAACAGCATCAAGTTATTCGCTTCTTTGCTAAATACCAACATAACCAATGTTTTGGATTAAATAGACAAGCACATCTTAGTAAATATTGTCGTTTTCTCACACAAATTCAAAATTTTCTCAAAGAAAGTTTTTAAAGGAAAAATTTATAAACTAATGTTTTTAATATTTAAGAGTTAGATTTAACAAATAAACTGTAAACACTATACAAATCAATTTATTAAAGCAACTTTTTAATTATTTACGATACGCCCTACATTTCCAAGTAACTTGAGAAGTATGGGCAAAACGTGAAGCGTCATGCTTTATTTAATTAAAAGTTTTCAACAAATAATTTTGTTTAAGCACAGACATTTAACAGATTTGTTATAAAACCACATTCAGGGAAATATTCTATTTAGGCTCAATATTACAAGAATTTGGCTCATTATTATCTTATACTTTTTATACACAAAGGGTTTGAACAAAACTATTTCCCATTTCAAGTTTGTAAGAACTTGAAATTAAAATTCATTGAAACAGTTTTAATGTATAGAAACATTTCTAGCTCTAATCAAGGTAGTTCTTACACTACTAATAATAGTGTAATTGCTTGCGTTTTATCAAGTTAATGTGTTCTACATATGTTATACTTATTATACTTTGATTTAAAGTAGAATAGGAAAGGGTCTGTGGCAGGGTAGGGAAGAGATATTGTCAGTTCGAACACATTGACAGTCAACCCGCCACTACCAGCACCTGAAATTGCAGAACGAAGCAAGCTGCATCACTAGTAAATCAATCCACCACAGTTAGGATGACCGAACGGACGTGTAACGTCGAATTGGCAACAGGCTCACCCACTCAGCAAGATGTGAATTTCTTATTCGCTCAGACGGCTGTAATCCCCACTCCCTCTGGTCGATTTCACCTACGTAGAATCATATTCAGTTTTAAATTAAGCTATATGAATGTATCGAATGTTTAATGATTTAAGAACATTCGTATTCTTTGATAAAATTATAACAAAACCGATGGATGCTAAAACTGGCAGTTTAAGATGACGCCAATTACAAATAACCTCACTAAATGTTTACCCATTTTGCGGGATTAAAACATAGTTAAATATAAACAAACAGTATTAATGTTACTTTAAATAACATCTGCTTCACATAAATAGCACTATTTTGTTTTATTAAAACACCTTAAAAAAAATTACCTTCACTTTCCCCTAAAACACTAAACTTAAAAAAACACTTACTTGCATAAGAAAGCAAACTATCCAATGCTTCTGCGCATATTTATCACGCATCAAATAATGGAAATTCTTTTATCTGATTGGTTCTTCGTTTGCAAATTTGAACTGGTGTAATTACAGCTCATATTAGTAAACTTCGTGAAGTGTTTTCAACTACACATGAAGTAACAACTGTGGAGTATTGTCGTCCCTTCCTGTTTTGTTTTTTTTCAATTTATTTTTGTTCTACACTCTTTTATAGATTGTTATTTGTAAAGGGTTTCAAGTAAAACATAAAATTTTATTTCTTTAACACTTGATGCAATTTGCATATCTGGTTCTATGACGTGCGTTGTGAGGAGTTTTATTTGAATCTTAGGTTAAATTTAAAGGTAATTTGTTAAATAACTAAATTTTATCACAAAAAATAACTAAAATAATACATTCATAATATAATACAATAGTAGATTCATGAATTTACATACCTTGAACAAAAACACGTTGAAGGCATATTTTTTTTACTTGTGACCCATATGCTTTGAGCAAGTATCAAATGTAAAACACAGATGTCAAACACGTCATTGACATGAAATCGAGATGAAAATTTTCGATGCATGTCATCTATACATGTTTATCTATAAACTGTCAAACGCACAAATGGTGGTTGTTGAATGTAGCCTAACACAAATTTTGTTACAAGGCAAGTTTTACAATTGTATGTTTTTAACAATATTTGTAAATTGTAACATTTTAGGTGGTATTTAATATTGAACCCCTAAAAGGACAATCTATTGGAAATCATTTAACGTTCAAATGTTCTATAAGTCCAAATTAAAATTTAATTACAATTTTTTACTTAAAATATTTTATACTGTATAATAATTCTAAATGGGTTTAAATATATTTTAATACATTTCGAACATGACTACGGTTAGATTCTAAACATACTGATATATCATATATGTTTGTTTGTTCAATGATTTTGATACTTTTTTTATTTTGTAAACAGCTGAGCGTAGCTTATTTGCAATAGATTTCTTTTTCAAAAATATCTTTCACCAGGCAACTTTGCATCACAGTAGAAAGCAAAAATCCTTTTCGTTGTCTTCGATGCTTAATTTGTTCACAATAATAATGTTTGTATTGTAACTAATATTTGAGCTGACTTAAGAGTTTGGGGATTTAATAAGTAACTGTGCACAAACCTTTCGTTATAAATACTTTACTTACGAACGCGTTTCGATTGCTCGTGCCAACATCATCAGTGTAACCTCTACACAATCACAACCCCACGAACGACGTAGTAGTAGGCTTATCACTGATGCAATAGCCATCTGTAACACATACGAAAAAAAGAGTTTATAGCTTAATTGTTAGTGTCTGTTCAGGTATTTATTAGTTGATTAAACTTACAAGCTACCTTAAAAGTTACTTATTAAATAGTTTTGATAATTTGTTTTACTATTAGGTTTCTGACAACCAATTCTTTCCCTTATTCATGATTCTTAATTTTATATAGGCCTACACAGTATATATATATATATATATATATATATAATGTACATTTATTTAAAAATAGAAAATTATTTATGTGGATTATATTATATGAAACATGTAAAATATATACAATTTAAAACTAATTAATTATTGAGTTATTTGTACAAATTATACTATATAAAATATATAATTTTAAAATAAATACTTTATTGTGTATTCATAAAATTGAATATAGGTAGTTGGTTTGATTTACCCAACGCTATTTCTTGGTATTTCAGTCATTCCGCGCCGCCCCCTCCGCTAGCGGCCATCGCTGTCTTCAGGGTAGCCGGAGAGACCTGGACAAGAGTTTAGGTCTTCCTGTTCATTCTGTACTTTTGGTAGAAGGACCGATAGGATCTTCCACTAAGCCGATTCGGTGGAGATGGTTTTGGAGGTGGTCATGGAAAGTCAGTAGTGTAGATCTGGCAACCAGTTCCTACGTGGCAGGGTTCTGGGCAACTTGGAAGCTAAAAGCTCCCAATTCTTATTCTTGACCAGTTTAATTCAATTCTTTCGCCATTTTAGCCCGAGTATGGGCGTTGACAAAAACGTCAATGATGTTCTTTGGAGAGTTAGAGACGATTGGCCAGTTGGTTGATCCTTATATTAAAAATATACTGTAATATATTTTTAAATAATTTAATTAATTAAAAATAAAAATTATGAAATATATTTAATTTAAAAGTTATTACCAGATGATAATATTGAACAAAAAGAATAATCACCATCCTTATTATGTAAACTCTCTTTATTAAAATAAGACCCATTAAACCTTACACCTTCGTACTATACAATGCAAATGCTCATTTACTGTAATTATTCAAATTGACTTTAACAATTATCCGTTGAAATACTTTCAAAGTTCATTGTGTCGGGGTAAACAATAGAATTCAGAGTAGAAATTAAAGTGAGTCGCGGAAACAATTCCGTTAATTAACTTGGTTTTGCTGTAGAACGCCTCGTCTTGAATTATTTAACATTTTCTTTTACATTCAAGGCAAGTAAAGTCCTTTATTTTTGTTTAGAATTGCTTAAATTACTTTTAGAACAATTAGTGTGATTGATTTATAAAAGTTGGAACCAATTAAATTAAATTAAATTTTGCTGTACAAAATACACACGCTTTTACAATCTGGATTTATGTAGCTTTGACAATACAGGACAAATCTGGCTTGCAACATGTAGGGCATTACAGAATTAAAATGTTTTAAATCTTTCTGGTTTGTTGGCTTTATCTATACTCTATCTTAATTTTATATAAAATTTTTGAGTTATTTTATTTTGTTGCTGATATCTTCTGTTGTTGCATTTTCAATTCCCAAAAGTTATGTATTTATATTTACGACCTTTGTACCTGTCCTTTGGTATATTTTCACTTATACCATTCTAAGGCTGAATTCATGAAAAGTTCATTGTTGATGGTCTGAACATAAATTCTATTAATAAACATCAATATTCCTGGCTACAAATCTTTACACAACCTTGAAATTCATTTCGCTAACACAGTTGTATCATTATGGGTTCAAAACCTAATCACTTATACAACTACCATGGGCAGCCAATGGACGGGGGAGTTGAAGTGATGCCCATGGCGAGTAGTAAGTAGTTCTTAGGCTTTAAACCCCGGTGTGTTTTTAACCTGATGATGTTACTGTGTTAGAGAAGTGAGCATCTAGGTTACAGTAAAATAATCGCACAAACCCCAATACCACAACAAGAATAAAAAATAATTATTACAAGTTACCTAAGATTAAACTCTATGAACATTTTGATGACCATATCGTCATCATCAGAGGCTCCTTTTACAATAGAATACAATAGTTTACAAACTAGACTGACTATTACAAAATTACAATATGAAATACAATAGTTTACAAACTAGACTGACTATTACAAAATTACAATATGGAATAAAATAGTTTATAAACTAGACTGACTATTACAAAATTACAATAGCGAATACAATAGTTTACAAGTTAGAATATCTAAAAAATTACAATATGGAATACAATAGTTTACAAACTAGACTGTCTTATACAAAATTACAATATGGAATAAAATAGTTTACAAACTAGACTGACTATTACAAAATTACAATATGGAATACAATAGTTTATAAACTAGACTGACTATTACAAAATTGCAATATGGAATACAATAGTTTACAAACTAGACTGACTATTACAAAATTACAATATGGAATACAATAGTTTATAAACTAGACTGACTATTACAAAATTACAATATGGAATACAATAGTTTACAAACTAGACTGACTATTACAAAATTACAATATGGAATACAATAGTTTACAAACTAGACTGACTATTACAAAATTACAATATGGAATACAATAGTTTACAAACTAGACTGACTATTACAAAATTACAATATGGAATACAATAGTTTATAAACTAGACTGACTATTACAAAATTACAATAGCGAATACAATAGTTTACAAGTTAGAATATCTAAAAAATTACAATATGGAATACAATAGTTTACAAACTAGACTGTCTATTACAAAATTACAATATGGAATAAAATAGTTTACAAACTAGACTGACTATTACAAAATTACAATATGGAATACAATAGTTTATAAACTAGACTGACTATTACAAAATTGCAATATGGAATACAATAGTTTACAAACTAGACTGACTATTACAAAATTACAATATGAAATACAATAGTTTATAAACTAGACTGACTATTACAAAATTACAATATGGAATACAATAGTTTACAAACTAGACTGACTATTACAAAATTACAATATGGAATACAATAGTTTACAAACTAGACTGACTATTACAAAATTACAATATGGAATACAATAGTTTACAAACTAAACAGACTTCAATCTAGTTCGTAAATAATCGTATTCTAGATTGTAATTTTGTAATATGTCCCTCTGATGATGATGATAATAAAGACCCTGTGGTCACCGAATTGTGCATAATGGTTTAGTCTTAGGTAATTAGTATTAGTTATTTTTGTGATTTTGGTCACTATTTGTATTGTAATATATTGTATCACTGTACTCATCATATTGTATACATCAAGGTTGTGTAAATATTTGTAGCTATGTTTTCTGTTTTGTATTGCAGATACAGTAGCATCCCGTTACAATATCAGACTAATGTGGCACGGTATACTCGACAAACCTCCCAATCTAGATACTTCACCGAAGTTTGTAATTTCTCTCTTTCCTTCATCCCACTCGTATTTCTTCTGAATTTCCAAATTCATGAAATACACCAGTCTTTTAACTTTCTCAATTATTTTTAACATTCCTTCTAAGGCAACATATTTTTATCAGTAGTTATTACAGTAAAATCTCTAATATCCGGCACCATTGGGGTCGGCATGTTGTCAAACGAAAATTTCCATATAATAGAACCTAACCTATATAGATACATATAGTATAATACATACTGTGCATAACGTTATGCTACCTATCAAGGAAAATGGAATGTACTGTTGGCATTTACCTTCCAAATTTATTTGTATCAAATTACTTGATTTGCGTATTTTAATAAAAGCACATAAATCTCGCGAACAAAAAAAGTATCCTATAAGAGAAAATTCGAAGAGATAAAAGATTGTTAAAAACCTTTTTCGTTCGTACGACGTTAAAATGAAACATTCACAAGTACACTTGACTATACAGAGACTTAAGATTTTATAATGTTTTATTGATTATTAAAATAATCACTGATCTCTGACTGTCTGATTCTCGATGACCGTTTCTCAACCAATTTTGAATCAAGGTTATGGACCCGCAAAACTTCCTGAGCCGATCAGCATTTCTCACCTCCAACAAACGTTTACTCCCGCTGCAGCATTACTCTATGGAACTTTTACTTTGTTTACTTTTTTTAACTACCTTTTGGTTAGGTTGGTTATTGGGATCTATTTTTTACTGAGTTTCCGATAAGTCACATCTTGTAACAACTAATAAGGGGACTGTTCTGGGGGGTTTTTTGTTTTGAAAATGTTAGAAAATATTAGAACGTTCCGAATGATTTGTTTTTATTATTACTAAAACTCGGAGGGACTTTATCGGTGTAGAGCACTTAGCTGTAGCCTTTGTACTCTCTTCCCATCCCTACCACAGGACTAGCTTAGTGGATGCCTACCTCTTTGCAGAAATCAAGTACCCACCTGATGCTAGATCTTCTGATATCCTCTGGTATACATACCTGCCAGCCAAACCACTTTCTCCTTGTAGCTCCCAAAGCAGGACACTCACAGAGTACATGGATTGGGCTTTCCTCTTGGTCCTCGTCGCATCTCTTGCACACAGGGGACCTAGATTTTCCAATTCTGTATTGGAACCCCCTCAGATTTCCATGGCCTGTAACCAGCTCTACAGTAGCTCTGAGTTGATGTCTACTTAAGGAGAGTAGTTCTTTGCCCCACAAATCTCCTGAGTAACCCCACAGTACCTTGGATTTGTTACACCCCAAGGTTACATTCCATTCTTCCCTGCACAACCTGTCTATATGTGCAGTGATCCTCTTGCGCCTCTCCTGAGGCGGCATGCCCACTGCCCTCAGCAACGGTCCTTGGGTTACACACCCTTGTTTTGCTGAGGCGTCAGCTCTCTCATTCCCTATCCAGCCAGAATGTCCTGGAATCCAGGTTAGGTTGAGTGAATTATACTTACTCAGCTCTGCTAGAGAAGCCATAGTCTCAGACACCAACCTAGAGCTGGTACTAGCCTTACCTAAAGCCTTCAGAGCTGCCTGACTGTCCGAGTAAATCCAGATGGTCTTGCCCCTTCTGCCAGACCCTATTATTTCCTCAGCACATAGTTTGATCGCAAGCACCTCCTCCTGGAAGACAGAGTTGTAGTCCTCCAGGAGATGACAAAATCTGTCTTGGTGTCTCGGTCCACTAAATCCTGCTCCCACTCCTTCCTTCATCTTAGACCCATTGGTGAACCAGATTTTACCATGTCTGAGTCTATACTCCGCCCATGCCTCTCTTGCAGGAATAAGGATTTTGTAGTTTCCTTTTTCCCTTTCAAGAGACAGTATCTTATCCTGAGGTTCTATCCAGAGCTCCTTCAGTGAATCCCCAAATAGCTGTTTATGAAGTTTGCTACTTGTCTTCCACTGCCCGGTACAGCTTAGCCGGTATGCAGTTTTCATTGCTTCCATCCTAATTTCAAGACTCAAGGATGGAAAACCCAATATAACCCTCATGGCCGCACATGGTGTGCTTCTCCTTGTACCTGTTATGCCTCTAAGGAAGAGCCCTTGCGCGCGGTCCAGCATTCTTTTACTTGTTTCTTTCTGTGCCCTGTCCCACCAGACGATAGAGGCAAAGACCAACCTTGGTACCACAATGGCGGAATAAATCCAGTTCATCTGACGTGGACCCAAACCCCTCTCGTGCATTGCCAGAACGTAGCTATGGCTCACGCCAGAGTAGCTTCCTATCCAGAATAACTCCCAGATATTTAGCGCTCTCAACATAGCTTATTTTGGTATTACCAACTTCCATCATCTCCAGCGATTTAGTTTTATATCGCCTAGTGAAGATGAGTGCCACAGATTTCTCTCCTTGAATGCATAGTGCATTCTCCCTACACCATGCTTCTGTTACCTTGAGTGCCTCTTTAAGCAGGTCTTTGAGGACCTCTTCAAATGGTCCCATAACAAGGATAGCTATGTCATCCGAATATCCTACCACCTTGACACCCATTCCACTGAGTGTCCTTAATAGGCCGTCCACGACAAGGCTCCACAGCAAAGGGGATAACACTCCACCCTGCGGGCAGCCCTCCGAGACCATCCCATTTATCGTGCACCCCATCCAGGATGCAGTACTTATCCGGTTTTCCAAGGAACTCATAATCCAATTTATAATTCCATCAGAAATCCCATGATCCATAGCTGCTCTCTTGATGGCCAGTCTAGAGGTACTATTAAAAGCCCCCTCCACATCAAGAAAAGCCCCAATACATATCCCCTTGTTGTTGATCTGACCCTTAATAAAGTCTACGACCGACAACAGCCCAGTCTCCACTGACCTACCAGTTCGGTAGGCGTGTTGGTCCTGATGAAGCGGATACTGCTTCAAAGGTCCCTCCTTAGTGGTCCACCAGCCTTTCCAATGTCTTTAACAATAAAGATGTAAGGCTGATAGGTCTGAAGTCCTTTACCTCTGTGTAGCCTTTCCTCCCCTGTTTGGGGATAAAGATAACCTTCGTTTTGAGCCACTGCCCGGGCGTGTAACCCAAGGCAACACAGCCTCTGAGTAATCCTGTCAGTGGTCCTATTATTTCCTCCAAGCAATTTTGTAGTAGTGCTGGAGTAATATTATCTAATCCAGGCGCTTTAAAAGGCTCAAAAGACAGAATCGCCTCTCTCACTTTTTGCGCTGAGATCACCTGCCCAGCAATATTTCAGTCCGCCCTTAGCCCAGTATGTCGGAGGTTTTGAGCACCGTCCCCTACCGGTCTAATATCGGGAAAACTGTTCCTCATAAGCAGGCACAGTGTTTCCTCCGGGGTGTCAGTAAAGCTACCATCAGTCTTCTTGAGAAACTTAAGCTCTCCCCTCGGTCCACCTGCTAACACCTTAAACAGTCTAGCAGTGTCACTCAGTGTGCTTGTCTCTGAGCACCACTTTTCCCAAGAAGCACGTTTAACCTCTTTAATAAGATTTTTATACAGACCCTGGCTGTCTTTATATGCCTGCCAGGTCTCCGCCGTTTTCTTCTTCTTTGCCCTATTAAAGAGCCTTCTAGTCTCTTTCCGTCTTGCCTCTAACTCGCTGTTCCACTTAAGCTTACCACTCCCAGTGTTTATCCGCGAGAGAGGGCAATTTTCCTCAAACAACGTGGAAATTGCAGTCCTGATGTAGGCCTCAGTATTTTCCAGTTCGTTTGATGTACCATATTTACCACGGAAGTCAGACATCCGCCTCCTCACCGAGGACTTAAAATCTTCCCAGTTTGTCCTTCTCGGGTTCCTAAACCACACCACATGGGGGACAACTCCCCTCATCGTAGCAGTGATGATCCGGTGATCAGACATGGAGGGCTCATCCGAAACCTGCCAGTCATGCACCCACCTTACCATTTGTCTATTACAGAAGGTGATATCTAGACCCTCCATTCTGTTTGAAGTGACAAATGTTGGCTCGGCACCTGTGTTTAAAACCACAAGGTTTTCTTCAATCAAGAAGGCTAGGAGCTCCTCACCTCGCTCATTTGTGTCTGTGCTGCCCCACACCTCATTATGAGCATTGGCATCACAGCCCACTAAGATTCCTATGATCCTCTCCCTGCAGTACCGAACTAACTTACGTAATTCTGCAGGGGGCGATTCTCTATTGTGGGCGCAGTAAGTGGAGGCCACGATGAACTCCCTGCTCCCACTTACCTCGCTCTTGCCTCGAATTCTAACCACCGCAAGGTCTTTAGTTGAGAATTCTTGAATCAGCGTGACTTCTAGTCCTCTGACTATCACACATGCTCTGTGCCCCTCATGTTCCCCACTTGCGTAGGTGCGCCCAGCTGCAGTCAGACCCCTTATACGGTTCCTGACCAGCCACGGTTCTTGCACCAGCGCAAGCGCTGGTAATGTGTGCCTCACATTTAAGCACCTGGTTAGGACCACCGAGGCGCTTTTACTGTGATGCAAGTTGATTTTCCGAATGATAGAATACCGTGTAAAGAGCAGAACTCCGGGGTAGCTGGTAGCCACCTACTTGCAGCCAGCTTGAGAGCCTCTACTTCTGGTACACATTAATGCCCATCCAATGTCAGTTCTAGTTGACCATTGGGTCTCTCCTTAAACCAACCTCTTTCCATTCATTCCTCCTTATAATTCCCTAAGGGTGTAATGAGGCCCTTATTTATGTCCCCCTGTAGTAGATCTACCCCTTAAAAGGTGACCCTGCAAACAGGCTTCCATAATATCGCTCCTACCAAGTGGTTTTATCTCCTACCTTAACCATGCCCACATAGTTAATATTCCTTCAAAGACGGCAAGTAATTAGCTTATATCCCTCAAAATAAATTAATAAAATCATCAATAAAACGTTTTAGTACCATTTCCATTAAGAAAAGGTTTAAGTAATTGTTATATTAAATTACTAAAAGTCTACCTAAAAATAAAAACGTGTTTCGTGCAATATAAGAAAAATATTGGTTAAAGTACTTCTGGAATACGAACCTCATTGGTAAAGACGTTTAGTTTTGTTTATCACAAACTAAAAATAACATTATTATTTTATTGGTTTTGTTGTTCCTTATTGTTGCAAATTGTAAATACAATATACAACAACAATGAATAATACTCAAAAACATTTAAACTGGATTAAAACAAAAGTATTTGTGGCTAGAGGTTTCTGAGTATTATCTATTGTTATTTAACCTTACGTTTATTGCAAATATGTAGTGAGGTACTGATTAGAAACGTTTGAGATTTAATTACTTGTAATGCGAAATTAAACTTAGTTTATTTACTTCTCTGAATATAATTAAGAGGCATAAACAGCTCACATCATAAATAAGAAGGGATAAATTCTGTAAATTAATGTTTAATTAAAATTATATTACTTCTGCCAGGAATGAAGCTTTGTGCAATGACCGCATGGAATTTGAATTATATGAGCAGTGAATTCCACTTGCTTGGCAATGAAGAGTGTAAAATTAACGGGTAAAATGTTGAAAATTGGGGCGGTGTTCTTAGAGATGCAAGGTAATTATACTGTATATGGGGTTGTTTGGAACTGGGTTTCGAAAACTGGCGAGTGTGGCGTAGTAGGCTCTCGCGAGGGAGTCATACGGGAGGATATGTGAAACTGTTATAGTCGAGAAGAGTGGGTCTTCAATTAGGTTTACCAGTGGGTAGTTCGACGTGTCTCATGACTCATAGTTCGTGGCATACTGAACTACGTCATTGCTTATTGTAGGATGACGTATGACTTACTTTGGTAGGCCCTTGTTACTGAGTTATTGTCTCTGCGGTCAAGGATAACATTTCTAGATCATAGGTAAAAGTTTTAGTTTATTATATAAAGCTATTATGTTAATAAAATATTAAATTAAGTTCAGCTAATGTTAACATGCCATTCATTTAGTTTTAGGCGGTACGATGTTCGCCGGGTCAGCTGGTCTCTTTCTCTCTCTCTCTCTCTCTCTCTCTCTCTCTCTCTATATATATATATATATATATATATATATATATATATATATAAAGGCATGTATGTGTGTATGTATATGTATTATGAGCCTTTTGCATTACTGAACCACTGACCCCATCGCCATGAAACTTTGAGAAATTGTCGAGTATATTCCTCGGAATGTTTCTGGCATAGTAAGCCTCAGGGGCGTAGCCAGGGAATCAGGGTCCACGTGACCCCCCCCAAACCAATTAGTTTCAAAAGAAAAATGTTAACCTATAAAAACACACAAGGTTTTTAACAAAACAGCTTCCCAACGACATACATATTTTTCACCATAAATATTTTTTTTTTCAATATTACTATTTAAGTGTTAAAATAGTGTAAAATATGATTTTCTATCTTATATTATTAAGAAGTTACATTTAGTTGTTTCCAAAATTTTGGTTGCTAGGCAACACTCAACAATCTAAAATTATTTTCCAATACATTTCAAACAATATACAAAGCATATTGTATATCCGAGCGCACTTCAATAAGTAACATCCTATCAAGAACCTTTGTCACACTTTTATCGATCGACTACTATCGGTTCCGCAATTATTATGTTAATAAAATACTAAATTAAGGTTATCTAATGTTAACACGCCATTCATTGACATTTAGGTAAAGTTCGCCGGATCAGCTAGTCTATATATGAAAATGAAAGTATGTGAGCTTTTTGCAATACTAAATCACTGATTGGATCGCTATGAAACTTTGGGAAATTATTGAGTACATTCCTGAGAAGGTTTCAAGCACCTGAAAAAGCCATCTCTGTACAATATACCACCCATTGGTTTTCGGTATTTTTGAACATAGTATTTTGTGTACATCGTCTTTGATTGACATTTCATTAAATTCATTCCTAATTTTGGTTGCTATGCAACGATCAACAATCAATATATTGTTGATATGTATGCGAAAATTGAATCAGAACTTCTCTATATTCGGTTAAATCAAAACAATTTGCGTTAGGAAGAATACATTAATTTACGTGATGCAATTGTTATTGATGGCGATGTGAGTAGCAAGGAGTTGGGATGCATGTCCATTCTGCCGGCTACCTTCACATGAAGCCAACGGCACATGCATGAATACGCCCAAGACGCAATGAGTTATGTTCGCACACTCTGCCGGCTACCTTCACATGACGCCAACGGCACATGCATGAATACGCCCAAGACGCAATGAGTTATGTTCGCACATTCTGCCGGCTACCTTCGCATGAAGCCAACGGCACATTCATGAATACGCCAAAGACGCAATGAGTTATGTTCGCACATTCTGCCAGCAACCTTCACATGAAGCCAACGGCACATGCATGAATATGCCCAAGACGCAATGAGTTATGTTCGCACATTCTGCGGCTACCTTCACATGAAGCCAACTGCACAAGCATGAATACGCCCAAGACGCAATGAGTTATGTTCGCACATTCTGCCGGCTACATTCAAATTAAGCTAACGGCACATGCATGAATACGCCCAAGACGCAATGAGTTATGTTCGCACATTCTGCCAGCTACCTTCACATGAAGCCAACGGCACATTCATGAATACGCACAAGACCTAATGGGTTATGTTCGCACATTCTGTCGGCTACCTTCACATGAAGCCAACGGCACATGCATGAATACGCCCAAGGTGCAATGAGTTATGTTCGCACATTCTGCCGGCTACCTTCACATGAAGCCAACGGCACATTCATGAATACGCCCAAGACGCAATGAGTTATGTTCGCACATTCTGTCGGCTACCGCCACATGAAGCCAACGGCACATGCATGAATACGCCCAAGACGCAAAGAGTTATGTTCGCACACTCTGCCGGCTACCTTCACATGAAGCCAACGGCACATGCATGAATACGCCCAAGACGCAATGAGTTATGTTCGCACATTGTGCTGGCTACCTTCACATGAAGCTAACGGCACATGCATGAATACGCCCAAGACGCAAAGAGTTATGTTCGCACACTCTGCCGGCTACCTTCACATGAAGCCAACGGCACATGCATGAATACGCCCAAGACGCGATGAGTTATGTTCGCACACTCTGCCGGCTACCTTCACATGAAGCCAACGGCACATGCATGAATACGCACAAGACGCAATGAGTTATGTTCGCACATTATGCCGGCTACCTTCACATGAAACCAACGGCACATGCATGGATACGCCCAAGGTGCAATGAGGTATGTTCGCACATTCTGCCGGCTACCTTCACATGAAGCCAACGGAACAAGCATGAATACGCCCAAGACTCAATGAGTTATGTTCACACATTCTGCCGGCTACCTTCACATGAAGCCAACGGCACATGCATGAATACGCCCAAGACTCAATGAGTTATGTTCACACATTCTGACGGCTACCTTCACATGAAGCCAACGGAACAAGCATGAATACGCCCAAGACTCAATGAGTTATGTTCACACATTCTGCCGGCTACCTTCACATGAAGCCAACGGCACATGCATGAACACGCCCAAGACGCAATGAGGTATGTTCGCACATTCTGCCGGCTACCTTCACATGAAGCCAACGGCACATGCATGAATACGCCCAAGACGCAATGAGTTATGTTCGCACACTCTGCCTGCTACCTTCACATGAAGCCAACGGCACATGCATGAATACTCCCAAGACGCAATGTGTTATGTTCTCACATTCTGCCGGCTAATTTCACATGAAGCTACCGGCACATGCATGAATACGCCCAAGACGCAATGAGTTATGTTCGCACATTCTGCCGGCTACCTTCACGGGAAGCCAACGGCACATGCATGAATACGCCCAAGACGCAATGAGTTATGTTCGCACATTATGCCGGCTACCTTCACATGAAGCCAACGGCACATGCATGAATACGCCCAAGACGCAATGAGTTATGTTCGCACACTCTGCCGGCTACCTTCACATGAAGCCAACGGCACATGCATGAATACGCCCAAGATGCAATGAGTTATGTTCGCAAACTCTGCCGGCTACCTTCACATGAAGCCAACGGCACATGCATGAATACGCCCAAGACGCAATGAGTTATGTTCGCACACTCTGCCGGCTACCTTCACATGAAGCCAACGCCACATGAACGAATACGCCCAAGACGCAATGAGTTATGTTCGCACATTCTGCCGGCTACCTTCACATGAAGCCAACGGCACATGAACGAATACGCCCAAGACGCAATGAGTTATGTTCGCACACTCTGCCGGCTACCTTCACATGAAGCCAACGCCACATGAACGAATACGCCCAAAATGCAATGAGTTATGTTCGCACACTCTGCCGGCTACCTTCACATGAAGCCAACGCCACATGAACGAATACGCCCAAGACGCAATGAGTTATGTTCGCACACTCTGCCGGCTACCTTCACATGAAGCCAACGGCACATGCATGAATACGCCCAAGATGCAATGAGTTATGTTCGCAAACTCTGCCGGCTACCTTCACATGAAGCCAACGGCACATGCATGAATACGCCCAAGACGCAATGAGTTATGTTCGCACACTCTGCCGGCTACCTTCACATGAAGCCAACGCCACATGAACGAATACGTCCAAGACGCAATGAGTTATGTTCGCACATTCTGCCGGCTACCTTCACATGAAGCCAACGGCACAAGCATGAATACGCCCAAGACGCAATGAGTTATGTTCGCACATTCTGCCGGCTACCTTCACATGAAGCCAGCGGCACATGAACGAATACGCCCAAGACGCAATGAGGTATGTTCGCACATTCTGCCGGCTACCTTCACAAGAAGCCAACGGCACATGCATGAATACGCCCAAGACGCAATGAGTTATGTTCGCACACTCTGCCGGCTACCTTCACATGAAGCCAACGCCACATGAACGAATACGCCCAAGACGCAATGAGGTATGTTCGCACATTCTGCCGGCTACCTTCACATGAAGCCAACGGCACAAGCATGAATACGCCCAAGACGCAATGAGTTATGTTCGCACATTCTGCCGGCTACCTTCACATGAAGTAAACGGCACATGCATGAATACGCCCAAGACGCAATGGGTTATGTTCGCACATTCTGCCGGCTACCTTCACATGAAGCCAACGGCATATGCATGAACACGCCCAAGACGCAATGAGTTATGTTCGCATATTCTGCCGGCTACCTTCACATGAAGCCAACGGCACATGCATGGATACGCCCAAGACGCAATGAGGTATGTTCGCATATTCTGCCGGCTACCTTCACATGAAGCCAACGGCACATGCATGAATACGCCCAAGACGTAATGAGTTATGTTCGCACACTCTGCCGGCTACCTTCACATGAAGCCAACGGCACATGCATGAATACGCCCAAGACGCAATGAGTTATGTTCGCACATTATGCCGGCTACCTTCACATGAAGCCAACGGCACATGCATGAATACGCCCAAGACGCAATGAGTTATGTTCGCACACTCTGCCGGCTACCTTCACATGAAGCCAACGGCACATGCATGGATACGCCCAAGACGCAATGAGTTATGTTCGCACATTCTGCCGGCTACCTTCACATGAAGCCAACGGCACATGCATGAATATGCCCAAGACGCAATGAGTTATGTTCGCACACTCTGCCGGCTACCTTCACATGAAGCCAACGGCACATGCATGAATACGCCCAAGACGCAATGAGTTATGTTCGCACATTATGCCGGCTACCTTCACATGAAGCCAACGGCACATGCATGAATACGCCCAAGACGCAATGAGTTATGTTCGCACACTCTGCCGGCTACATTCACATGAAGCCAACGGCACATGCATGAATACGCCCAAGACGCAATGAGTTATGTTCGCACATTATGCCGGCTACCTTCACATGAAGCCAACGGCACATGCATGAATACGCCCAAGACGCAATGAGTTATGTTCGCACACTCTGCCGGCTACCTTCACATGAAGCCAACGGCACATGCATGAATACGCCCAAGATGCAATGAGTTATGTTCGCAAACTCTGCCGGCTACCTTCACATGAAGCCAACGGCACATGCATGAATACGCCCAAGACGCAATGAGTTATGTTCGCACACTCTGCCGGCTACCTTCACATGAAGCCAACGCCACATGAACGAATACGCCCAAGACGCAATGAGTTATGTTCGCACATTCTGCCGGCTACCTTCACATGAAGCCAACGGCACATGAACGAATACGCCCAAGACGCAATGAGTTATGTTCGCACACTCTGCCGGCTACCTTCACATGAAGCCAACGCCACATGAACGAATACGCCCAAAATGCAATGAGTTATGTTCGCACACTCTGCCGGCTACCTTCACATGAAGCCAACGCCACATGAACGAATACGCCCAAGACGCAATGAGTTATGTTCGCACACTCTGCCGGCTACCTTCACATGAAGCCAACGGCACATGCATGAATACGCCCAAGATGCAATGAGTTATGTTCGCAAACTCTGCCGGCTACCTTCACATGAAGCCAACGGCACATGCATGAATACGCCCAAGACGCAATGAGTTATGTTCGCACACTCTGCCGGCTACCTTCACATGAAGCCAACGCCACATGAACGAATACGTCCAAGACGCAATGAGTTATGTTCGCACATTCTGCCGGCTACCTTCACATGAAGCTAACGGCACATGCATGAATACGCCCAAGACGCAAAGAGTTATGTTCGCACACTCTGCCGGCTACCTTCACATGAAGCCAACGGCACATGCATGAATACGCCCAAGACGCGATGAGTTATGTTCGCACACTCTGCCGGCTACCTTCACATGAAGCCAACGGCACATGCATGAATACGCACAAGACGCAATGAGTTATGTTCGCACATTATGCCGGCTACCTTCACATGAAACCAACGGCACATGCATGGATACGCCCAAGGTGCAATGAGGTATGTTCGCACATTCTGCCGGCTACCTTCACATGAAGCCAACGGAACAAGCATGAATACGCCCAAGACTCAATGAGTTATGTTCACACATTCTGCCGGCTACCTTCACATGAAGCCAACGGCACATGCATGAATACGCCCAAGACTCAATGAGTTATGTTCACACATTCTGACGGCTACCTTCACATGAAGCCAACGGAACAAGCATGAATACGCCCAAGACTCAATGAGTTATGTTCACACATTCTGCCGGCTACCTTCACATGAAGCCAACGGCACATGCATGAACACGCCCAAGACGCAATGAGGTATGTTCGCACATTCTGCCGGCTACCTTCACATGAAGCCAACGGCACATGCATGAATACGCCCAAGACGCAATGAGTTATGTTCGCACACTCTGCCTGCTACCTTCACATGAAGCCAACGGCACATGCATGAATACTCCCAAGACGCAATGTGTTATGTTCTCACATTCTGCCGGCTAATTTCACATGAAGCTACCGGCACATGCATGAATACGCCCAAGACGCAATGAGTTATGTTCGCACATTCTGCCGGCTACCTTCACGGGAAGCCAACGGCACATGCATGAATACGCCCAAGACGCAATGAGTTATGTTCGCACATTATGCCGGCTACCTTCACATGAAGCCAACGGCACATGCATGAATACGCCCAAGACGCAATGAGTTATGTTCGCACACTCTGCCGGCTACCTTCACATGAAGCCAACGGCACATGCATGAATACGCCCAAGATGCAATGAGTTATGTTCGCAAACTCTGCCGGCTACCTTCACATGAAGCCAACGGCACATGCATGAATACGCCCAAGACGCAATGAGTTATGTTCGCACACTCTGCCGGCTACCTTCACATGAAGCCAACGCCACATGAACGAATACGCCCAAGACGCAATGAGTTATGTTCGCACATTCTGCCGGCTACCTTCACATGAAGCCAACGGCACATGAACGAATACGCCCAAGACGCAATGAGTTATGTTCGCACACTCTGCCGGCTACCTTCACATGAAGCCAACGCCACATGAACGAATACGCCCAAAATGCAATGAGTTATGTTCGCACACTCTGCCGGCTACCTTCACATGAAGCCAACGCCACATGAACGAATACGCCCAAGACGCAATGAGTTATGTTCGCACACTCTGCCGGCTACCTTCACATGAAGCCAACGGCACATGCATGAATACGCCCAAGATGCAATGAGTTATGTTCGCAAACTCTGCCGGCTACCTTCACATGAAGCCAACGGCACATGCATGAATACGCCCAAGACGCAATGAGTTATGTTCGCACACTCTGCCGGCTACCTTCACATGAAGCCAACGCCACATGAACGAATACGTCCAAGACGCAATGAGTTATGTTCGCACATTCTGCCGGCTACCTTCACATGAAGCCAACGGCACAAGCATGAATACGCCCAAGACGCAATGAGTTATGTTCGCACATTCTGCCGGCTACCTTCACATGAAGCCAGCGGCACATGAACGAATACGCCCAAGACGCAATGAGGTATGTTCGCACATTCTGCCGGCTACCTTCACAAGAAGCCAACGGCACATGCATGAATACGCCCAAGACGCAATGAGTTATGTTCGCACACTCTGCCGGCTACCTTCACATGAAGCCAACGCCACATGAACGAATACGCCCAAGACGCAATGAGGTATGTTCGCACATTCTGCCGGCTACCTTCACATGAAGCCAACGGCACAAGCATGAATACGCCCAAGACGCAATGAGTTATGTTCGCACATTCTGCCGGCTACCTTCACATGAAGTAAACGGCACATGCATGAATACGCCCAAGACGCAATGGGTTATGTTCGCACATTCTGCCGGCTACCTTCACATGAAGCCAACGGCATATGCATGAACACGCCCAAGACGCAATGAGTTATGTTCGCATATTCTGCCGGCTACCTTCACATGAAGCCAACGGCACATGCATGGATACGCCCAAGACGCAATGAGGTATGTTCGCATATTCTGCCGGCTACCTTCACATGAAGCCAACGGCACATGCATGAATACGCCCAAGACGTAATGAGTTATGTTCGCACACTCTGCCGGCTACCTTCACATGAAGCCAACGGCACATGCATGAATACGCCCAAGACGCAATGAGTTATGTTCGCACATTATGCCGGCTACCTTCACATGAAGCCAACGGCACATGCATGAATACGCCCAAGACGCAATGAGTTATGTTCGCACACTCTGCCGGCTACCTTCACATGAAGCCAACGGCACATGCATGGATACGCCCAAGACGCAATGAGTTATGTTCGCACATTCTGCCGGCTACCTTCACATGAAGCCAACGGCACATGCATGAATATGCCCAAGACGCAATGAGTTATGTTCGCACACTCTGCCGGCTACCTTCACATGAAGCCAACGGCACATGCATGAATACGCCCAAGACGCAATGAGTTATGTTCGCACATTATGCCGGCTACCTTCACATGAAGCCAACGGCACATGCATGAATACGCCCAAGACGCAATGAGTTATGTTCGCACACTCTGCCGGCTACATTCACATGAAGCCAACGGCACATGCATGAATACGCCCAAGACGCAATGAGTTATGTTCGCACATTATGCCGGCTACCTTCACATGAAGCCAACGGCACATGCATGAATACGCCCAAGACGCAATGAGTTATGTTCGCACACTCTGCCGGCTACCTTCACATGAAGCCAACGGCACATGCATGAATACGCCCAAGATGCAATGAGTTATGTTCGCAAACTCTGCCGGCTACCTTCACATGAAGCCAACGGCACATGCATGAATACGCCCAAGACGCAATGAGTTATGTTCGCACACTCTGCCGGCTACCTTCACATGAAGCCAACGCCACATGAACGAATACGCCCAAGACGCAATGAGTTATGTTCGCACATTCTGCCGGCTACCTTCACATGAAGCCAACGGCACATGAACGAATACGCCCAAGACGCAATGAGTTATGTTCGCACACTCTGCCGGCTACCTTCACATGAAGCCAACGCCACATGAACGAATACGCCCAAAATGCAATGAGTTATGTTCGCACACTCTGCCGGCTACCTTCACATGAAGCCAACGCCACATGAACGAATACGCCCAAGACGCAATGAGTTATGTTCGCACACTCTGCCGGCTACCTTCACATGAAGCCAACGGCACATGCATGAATACGCCCAAGATGCAATGAGTTATGTTCGCAAACTCTGCCGGCTACCTTCACATGAAGCCAACGGCACATGCATGAATACGCCCAAGACGCAATGAGTTATGTTCGCACACTCTGCCGGCTACCTTCACATGAAGCCAACGCCACATGAACGAATACGTCCAAGACGCAATGAGTTATGTTCGCACATTCTGCCGGCTACCTTCACATGAAGCCAACGGCACAAGCATGAATACGCCCAAGACGCAATGAGTTATGTTCGCACATTCTGCCGGCTACCTTCACATGAAGCCAGCGGCACATGAACGAATACGCCCAAGACGCAATGAGGTATGTTCGCACATTCTGCCGGCTACCTTCACAAGAAGCCAACGGCACATGCATGAATACGCCCAAGACGCAATGAGTTATGTTCGCACACTCTGCCGGCTACCTTCACATGAAGCCAACGCCACATGAACGAATACGCCCAAGACGCAATGAGGTATGTTCGCACATTCTGCCGGCTACCTTCACATGAAGCCAACGGCACAAGCATGAATACGCCCAAGACGCAATGAGTTATGTTCGCACATTCTGCCGGCTACCTTCACATGAAGCCAACGGCACATGAACGAATACGCCCAAGACGCAATGAGGTATGTTCGCACATTCTGCCGGCTACCTTCACATGAAGCCAACGCCACATGAACGAATACGCCCAAGACGCAATGAGTTATGTTCGCACATTCTGCCGGCTACCTTCACATGAAGCCAACGGCACAAGCATGAATACGCCCAAGACGCAATGAGTTATGTTCGTACATTCTGCCGGCTACCTTCACATGAAGCCAACGGCACATGCATGAATACTCCCAAGATGCAATGGGTTATGTTCGCACATTCTGCCGGCTACCTTCACATGAAGCCAACGGCACATGAACGAATACGCCCAAGACGCAATGAGTTATGTTCGCACATTCTGCCGGCTACCTTCACATGAAGCCAACGGCACATGCATAAATACGCCCAAGGCGCAATGAGTTATGTTCGCACATTCTGCCGGCTACCTTCACATGAAGCCAACGGCACATGCATGAATACGCCCAAGGCGCAATGAGTTATGTTCGCACATTCTGCCGGCTACCTTCACATGAAGCCAACAGCACAAGCATGAATACGCTCAAGATGCAATGAGTTATGTTCGCACATTCTGCCGGCTACCTTCACATGAAGCCAACGGCACATGCATGAATACGCCCAAGGCGCAATGAGTTATGTTCGCACATTCTGCCGGCTACCTTCACATGAAGCCAACGGCACATGCATGAATACGCCCAAGGCGCAATGAGTTATGTTCGCACATTCTGCCGGCTACCTTCACATGAAGCCAACGGCACATGCATGAATACGCCCAAGGCGCAATGAGTTATGTTCGCACATTCTGCCGGCTACCTTCACGGGAAGCCAACGGCACATGCATGAATACGCCCAAGGCGCAATGAGTTATGTTCGCACATTCTGCCGGCTACCTTCACATGAAGCCAACGGCACATGCATGAATACGCCCAAGACGCTATGAGTTATGTTCGCACATTCTGCCGGCTACCTTCACATGAAGCCAACGGCACATGCATGAATACGCCCAAGGCGCTATGAGTTATGTTCGCACATTCTGCCGGCTACCTTCACATGAAGCCAACGGCACATGCATGAATACGCCCAAGGCGCTATGAGTTATGTTCGCACATTCTGCCGGCTACCTTCACATGAAGCCAACGGCACATGCATGAATACGCCCAAGGCGCAATGAGTTATGTTCGCACATTCTGCCGGCTACCTTCACATGAAGCCAACGGCACATGCATGAATACGCCCAAGGCGCTATGAGTTATGTTCGCACATTCTGCCGGCTACCTTCACATGAAGCCAACGGCACATGCATGAATACGCCCAAGGCGCTATGAGTTATGTTCGCACATTCTGCCGGCTACCTTCACATGAAGCCAACGGCACATGCATGAATACGCCCAAGGCGCAATGAGTTATGTTCGCACATTCTGCCGGCTACCTTCACATGAAGCCAACGGCACATGCATGAATACGCCCAAGGCGCTATGAGTTATGTTCGCACATTCTGCCGGCTACCTTCACATGAAGCCAACGGCACATGCATGAATACGCCCAAGGCGCAATGAGTTATGTTCGCACATTCTGCCGGCTACCTTCACATGAAGCCAACAGCACAAGCATGAATACTTCCAAGATGCAATGAGTTATGTTCGCACATTCTGCCGGCTACCTTCACATGAAGCCAACGGCACATGCATGGATGCGCCCAAGACGCAATGAGTTATGTTCGCACACTCTGCCGGCTACCTTCACATGAAGCCAACGGCACATGCATGAATACGCCCAAGGCGCAATGAGTTATGTTCGCACATTCTGCCGGCTACCTTCACATGAAGCCAACGGCACATGCATGAATACGCCCAAGGCGCTATGAGTTATGTTCGCACATTCTGCCGGCTACCTTCACATGAAGCCAACGGCACATGCATGAATACGCCCAAGGCGCAATGAGTTATGTTCGCACATTCTGCCGGCTACCTTCACATGAAGCCAACGGCACATGCATGAATACGCCCAAGGCGCAATGAGTTATGTTCGCACATTCTGCCGGCTACCTTCACATGAAGCCAACGGCACGTTCATGAATACACCCAAGATGCAATGGGTTATGTTCGCACATTCTGCCGGCTACCTTCACATGAAGCCAACGGCACATGCATGAATACGCTCAAGGCGCTATGATTTATGTTCGCACATTCTGCCGGCTACCTTCACATGAAGCCAACGGCACATGCATGAATACGCCCAAGGCGCAATGAGTTATGTTCGCACATTCTGCCGGCTACCTTCACATGAAGCCAACGGCACATGCATGAATACGCCCAAGATGCAATGGGTTATGTTCGCACATTCTGCCGGCTACCTTCACATGAAGCCAACGGCACATGCATGAATACGCTCAAGGCGCAATGAGTTATGTTCGCACATTCTGCCGGCTACCTTCACATGAAGCCAACGGCACGTTCATGAATACGCCCAAGATGCAATGGGTTATGTTCGCACATTCTGCCGGCTACCTTCACATGAAGCCAACGGCACATGCATGAATACGCTCAAGGCGCTATGAGTTATGTTCGCACATTCTGCCGGCTACCTTCACATGAAGCCAACGGCACGTTCATGAATACGCCCAAGATGCAATGGGTTATGTTCGCACATTCTGCCGGCTACCTTCACATGAAGCCAACGGCACATGCATGAATACGCCCAAGGCGCAATGGGTTATGTTCGCACATTCTGCCGGCTACCTTCACATGAAGCCAACGGCACATGCATGAATACGCCCAAGATGCAATGGGTTATGTTCGCACATTCTGCCGGCTACCTTCACATGAAGCCAACGGCACATGCATGAATACGCCCAAGGCGCAATGAGTTATGTTCGCACATTCTGCCGGCTACCTTCACATGAAGCCAACGGCACATGCATGAATACGCCCAAGATGCAATGGGTTATGTTCGCACATTCTGCCGGCTACCTTCACATGAAGCCAACGGCACATGCATGAATACGCCCAAGATGCAATGAGTTATGTTCGCACATTCTGCCGGCTACCTTCACATGAAGCCAACGGCACATGCATGAATACGCCCAAGATGCAATGGGTTATGTTCGCACATTCTGCCGGCTACCTTCACATGAAGCCAACGGCACATGCATGAATACGCCCAAGATGCAATGGGTTATGTTCGCACATTCTGCCGGCTACCTTCACATGAAGCCAACGGCACATGCATGAATACGCCCAAGGCGCAATGAGTTATGTTCGCACATTCTGCCGGCTACCTTCACATGAAGCCAACGGCACGTTCATGAATACGCCCAAGATGCAATGGGTTATGTTCGCACATTCTGCCGGCTACCTTCACATGAAGCCAACGGCACATGCATGAATACGCTCAAGGCGCTATGAGTTATGTTCGCACATTCTGCCGGCTACCTTCACATGAAGCCAACGGCACGTTCATGAATACGCCCAAGATGCAATGGGTTATGTTCGCACATTCTGCCGGCTACCTTCACATGAAGCCAACGGCACATGCATGAATACGCTCAAGGCGCTATGATTTATGTTCGCACATTCTGCCGGCTACCTTCACATGAAGCCAACGGTACAAGCATGAATACGCCCAAGACGCAATGAGTTATGTTCGCACATTCTGCCGGCTACCTTCACATGAAGCCAACGGCACATGCATGAATACGCCCAAGGCGCTATGAGTTATGTTCGCACATTCTGCCGGCTACCTTCACATGAAGCCAACGGCACATGCATGAATACGCCCAAGGCGCTATGAGTTATGTTCGCACATTCTGTCGGCTACCGCCACATGAAGCCAACGGCACATGCATGAATACGCCCAAGGCGCTATGAGTTATGTTCGCACATTCTGCCGGCTACCTTCACATGAAGCCAACGGCACATGCATGAATACGCCCAAGGCGCTATGAGTTATGTTCGCACATTCTGTCGGCTACCGCCACATGAAGCCAACGGCACATGCATGAATACGCCCAAGGCGCTATGAGTTATGTTCGCACATTCTGCCGGCTACCTTCACATGAAGCCAACGGCACATGCATGAATACGCCCAAGACGCAATGAGGTATGTTCGCACATTCTGTCGGCTACCGCCACATGAAGCCAACGGCACATGCATGAATACGCCCAAGGCGCTATGAGTTATGTTCGCACATTCTGCCGGCTACCTTCACATGAAGCCAACGGCACATGCATGAATACGCCCAAGGCGCTATGAGTTATGTTCGCACATTCTGCCGGCTACCTTCACATGAAGCCAACGGCACATGCATGAATACGCCCAAGGCGCTATGAGTTATGTTCGCACATTCTGCCGGCTACCTTCACATGAAGCCAACGGCACATGCATGAATACGCCCAAGGCGCTATGAGTTATGTTCGCACATTCTGCCGGCTACCTTCACATGAAGCCAACGGCACATGCATGAATACGCCCAAGGCGCAATGAGTTATGTTCGCACATTCTGCCGGCTACCTTCACATGAAGCCAACGGCACATGCATGAATACGCCCAAGGCGCTATGAGTTATGTTCGCACATTCTGCCGGCTACCTTCACATGAAGCCAACGGCACATGCATGAATACGCCCAAGGCGCAATGAGTTATGTTCGCACATTCTGCCGGCTACCTTCACATGAAGCCAACGGCACATGCATGAATACGCCCAAGGCGCTATGAGTTATGTTCGCACATTCTGCCGGCTACCTTCACATGAAGCCAACGGCACATGCATGAATACGCCCAAGGCGCTATGAGTTATGTTCGCACATTCTGCCGGCTACCTTCACATGAAGCCAACGGCACATGCATGAATACGCCCAAGGCGCTATGAGTTATGTTCGCACATTCTGCCGGCTACCTTCACATGAAGCCAACGGCACATGCATGAATACGCCCAAGACGCAATGAGTTATGTTCGCACATTCTGCCGGCTACCTTCACATGAAGCCAACGGCAAATGCATGAATACGCCCAAGGCGCTATGAGTTATGTTCGCACATTCTGCCGGCTACCTTCACATGAAGCCAACGGCACATGCATGAATACGCCCAAGGCGCAATGAGTTATGTTCGCACATTCTGCCGGCTACCTTCACATGAAGCCAACGGCACATGCATGAATACGCCCAAGACGCTATGAGTTATGTTCGCACATTCTGCCGGCTACCTTCACGGGAAGCCAACGGCACATGCATGAATACGCCCAAGGCGCAATGAGATATGTTCGCACATTCTGCCGGCTACCTTCACATGAAGCCAACGGCACATGCATGAATACGCCCAAGGCGCAATGAGTTATGTTCGCACATTCTGCCGGCTACCTTCACATGAAGCCAACGGCACATGCATGAATACGCCCAAGGCGCAATGAGTTATGTTCGCACATTCTGCCGGCTACCTTCACATGAAGCCAACAGCACAAGCATGAATACGCTCAAGATGCAATGAGTTATGTTCGCACATTCTGCCGGCTACCTTCACATGAAGCCAACAGCACAAGCATGAATACGCTCAAGGCGCAATGAGTTATGTTCGCACATTCTGCCGGCTACCTTCACATGAAGCCAACAGCACAAGCATGAATACGCTCAAGATGCAATGAGTTATGTTCGCACATTCTGCCGGCTACCTTCACATGAAGCCAACGGCACATGCATGAATACGCCCAAGGCGCAATGAGTTATGTTCGCACATTCTGCCGGCTACCTTCACATGAAGCCAACGGCACATGCATGAATACGCCCAAGACGCAATGAGTTATGTTCGCACATTCTGCCGGCTACCTTCACATGAAGCCAACGGCACATGCATGAATACGCCCAAGGCGCAATGAGTTATGTTCGCACATTCTGCCGGCTACCTTCACATCAAGCCAACAGCACAAGCATGAATACGCACAAGATGCAATGAGTTATGTTCGCACATTCTGCCGGCTACCTTCACATGAAGCCAACGGCACATGCATGGATACGCCCAAGACGCAATGAGTTATGTTCGCACATTCTGCCGGCTACCTTCACATGAAGCCAACGGTACAAGCATGAATACGCCCAAGACGCAATGAGTTATGTTCGCACATTCTGCCGGCTACCTTCACATGAAGCCAACGGCACAAGCATAAATACGCCCAAGACGCAATCAGTTATGTTCGCACATTCTGCCGGCTACCTTCACATGAAGCCAACGGCACATGCATAAATACGCCCAAGACGCAATGAGTTATGTTCGCACACTCTGCCGGCTACCTTCACATGAAGCCAACGGCACATTCATGAATACGCCCAAGACGCAATGAGTTATGTTCGCACATTCTGCCGGCTACCTTCACATGAAGCCAACGGCACGTTCATGAATACGCACAAGACGCAATGAGTTATGTTCGCACACTCTGCCGGCTACCTTCACATGAAGCCAACGGCACATTCATGAATACGCCCAAGACGCAATGAGTTATGTTCGCACACTCTGCCGGCTACCTTCACATGAAGCCAACGGCACATGCATGAATACGCCCAAGACGCAATGAGTTATGTTCGCACACTCTGCCGGCTACCTTCACATGAAGCCAACGGCACATGCATGAATACGCCAAAGACGCAATGAGGTATGTTCGCATATTCTGCCGGCTACCTTCACATGAAGCCAACGGCACATTCATGAATACGCCCAAGACGCAATGAGTTATGTTCGCACACTCTGCCGGCTACCTTCACATGAAGCCAACGGCACATTCATGAATACGCCCAAGACGCAATGAGTTATGTTCGCACATTCTGCCGGCTACCTTCACATGAAGCCAACGGCACATGCATGAATACTTCCAAGATGCAATGAGTTATGTTCGCACGTTCTGCCGGCTACCTTCACATGAAGCCAACGGCGCATGCATGGATACGCCCAAGACGCAATGAGTTATGTTCGCACATTCTGCCGGCTACCTTCACATGAAGCCAACGGCACATGCATGAATACGCCCAAGGCGCTATGAGTTATGTTCGCACATTCTGCCGGCTACCTTCACATGAAGCCAACGGCACATGCATGAATACGCCCAAGACGCAATGAGTTATGTTCGCACATTCTGCCGGCTACCTTCACATGAAGCCAACGGCACATGCATGAATACGCCCAAGGCGCTATGAGTTATGTTCGCACATTCTGCCGGCTACCTTCACATGAAGCCAACGGCACATGCATGAATACGCCCAAGGCGCAATGAGTTATGTTCGCACATTCTGCCGGCTACCTTCACATGAAGCCAACGGCACATGCATGAATACGCCCAAGACGCTATGAGTTATGTTCGCACATTCTGCCGGCTACCTTCACGGGAAGCCAACGGCACATGCATGAATACGCCCAAGGCGCAATGAGTTATGTTCGCACATTCTGCCGGCTACCTTCACATGAAGCCATAGGCACATGCATGAATACGCCCAAGGCGCAATGAGTTATGTTCGCACATTCTGCCGGCTACCTTCACATGAAGCCAACGGCACATGCATGAATACGCCCAAGGCGCAATGAGTTATGTTCGCACATTCTGCCGGCTACCTTCACATGAAGCCAACAGCACAAGCATGAATACGCTCAAGATGCAATGAGTTATGTTCGCACATTCTGCCGGCTACCTTCACATGAAGCCAACAGCACAAGCATGAATACGCTCAAGGCGCAATGAGTTATGTTCGCACATTCTGCCGGCTACCTTCACATGAAGCCAACAGCACAAGCATGAATACGCTCAATATGCAATGAGTTATGTTCGCACATTCTGCCGGCTACCTTCACATGAAGCCAACGGCACATGCATGAATACGCCCAAGGCGCAATGAGTTATGTTCGCACATTCTGCCGGCTACCTTCACATGAAGCCAACGGCACATGCATGAATACGCCCAAGACGCAATGAGTTATGTTCGCACATTCTGCCGGCTACCTTCACATGAAGCCAACGGCACATGCATGAATACGCCCAAGGCGCAATGAGTTATGTTCGCACATTCTGCCGGCTACCTTCACATCAAGCCAACAGCACAAGCATGAATACGCACAAGATGCAATGAGTTATGTTCGCACATTCTGCCGGCTACCTTCACATGAAGCCAACGGCACATGCATGGATACGCCCAAGACGCAATGAGTTATGTTCGCACATTCTGCCGGCTACCTTCACATGAAGCCAACGGTACAAGCATGAATACGCCCAAGACGCAATGAGTTATGTTCGCACATTCTGCCGGCTACCTTCACATGAAGCCAACGGCACAAGCATAAATACGCCCAAGACGCAATCAGTTATGTTCGCACATTCTGCCGGCTACCTTCACATGAAGCCAACGGCACATGCATAAATACGCCCAAGACGCAATGAGTTATGTTCGCACACTCTGCCGGCTACCTTCACATGAAGCCAACGGCACAAGCATGAATACGCCCAAGATGCAATGAGTTATGTTCGCACATTCTGCCGGCTACCTTCACATGAAGCCAACGGCACATGCATAAATACGCCCAAGACGCAATGAGTTATGTTCGCACACTCTGCCGGCTACCTTCACATGAAGCCAACGGCACATTCATGAATACGCCCAAGACGCAATGAGTTATGTTCGCACATTCTGCCGGCTACCTTCACATGAAGCCAACGGCACGTTCATGAATACGCACAAGACGCAATGAGTTATGTTCGCACACTCTGCCGGCTACCTTCACATGAAGCCAACGGCACATTCATGAATACGCCCAAGACGCAATGAGTTATGTTCGCACACTCTGCCGGCTACCTTCACATGAAGCCAACGGCACATGCATGAATACGCCCAAGGCGCAATGAGTTATGTTCGCACATTCTGCCGGCTACCTTCACATGAAGCCAACGGCACATGCATGAATACGCCCAAGGCGCTATGAGTTATGTTCGCACATTCTGCCGGCTACCTTCACATGAAGCCAACGGCACATGCATGAATACGCCCAAGGCGCAATGAGTTATGTTCGCACATTCTGCCGGCTACCTTCACATGAAGCCAACGGCACATGCATGAATACGCCCAAGGCGCTATGAGTTATGTTCGCACATTCTGCCGGCTACCTTCACATGAAGCCAACGGCACATGCATGAATACGCCCAAGGCGCTATGAGTTATGTTCGCACATTCTGCCGGCTACCTTCACATGAAGCCAACGGCACATGCATGAATACGCCCAAGGCGCTATGAGTTATGTTCGCACATTCTGCCGGCTACCTTCACATGAAGCCAACGGCACATGCATGAATACGCCCAAGACGCAATGAGTTATGTTCGCACATTCTGCCGGCTACCTTCACATGAAGCCAACGGCACATGCATGAATACGCCCAAGGCGCTATGAGTTATGTTCGCACATTCTGCCGGCTACCTTCACATGAAGCCAACGGCACATGCATGAATACGCCCAAGGCGCAATGAGTTATGTTCGCACATTCTGCCGGCTACCTTCACATGAAGCCAACGGCACATGCATGAATACGCCCAAGACGCTATGAGTTATGTTCGCACATTCTGCCGGCTACCTTCACGGGAAGCCAACGGCACTTGCATGAATACGCCCAAGGCGCAATGAGTTATGTTCGCACATTCTGCCGGCTACCTTCACATGAAGCCAACGGCACATGCATGAATACGCCCAAGGCGCAATGAGTTATGTTCGCACATTCTGCCGGCTACCTTCACATGAAGCCAACGGCACATGCATGAATACGCCCAAGGCGCAATGAGTTATGTTCGCACATTCTGCCGGCTACCTTCACATGAAGCCAACAGCACAAGCATGAATACGCTCAAGATGCAATGAGTTATGTTCGCACATTCTGCCGGCTACCTTCACATGAAGCCAACAGCACAAGCATGAATACGCTCAAGGCGCAATGAGTTATGTTCGCACATTCTGCCGGCTACCTTCACATGAAGCCAACAGCACAAGCATGAATACGCTCAAGATGCAATGAGTTATGTTCGCACATTCTGCCGGCTACCTTCACATGAAGCCAACGGCACATGCATGAATACGCCCAAGGCGCAATGAGTTATGTTCGCACATTCTGCCGGCTACCTTCACATGAAGCCAACGGCACATGCATGAATACGCCCAAGACGCAATGAGTTATGTTCGCACATTCTGCCGGCTACCTTCACATGAAGCCAACGGCACATGCATGAATACGCCCAAGGCGCAATGAGTTATGTTCGCACATTCTGCCGGCTACCTTCACATCAAGCCAACAGCACAAGCATGAATACGCACAAGATGCAATGAGTTATGTTCGCACATTCTGCCGGCTACCTTCACATGAAGCCAACGGCACATGCATGGATACGCCCAAGACGCAATGAGTTATGTTCGCACATTCTGCCGGCTACCTTCACATGAAGCCAACGGTACAAGCATGAATACGCCCAAGACGCAATGAGTTATGTTCGCACATTCTGCCGGCTACCTTCACATGAAGCCAACGGCACAAGCATAAATACGCCCAAGACGCAATCAGTTATGTTCGCACATTCTGCCGGCTACCTTCACATGAAGCCAACGGCACATGCATAAATACGCCCAAGACGCAATGAGTTATGTTCGCACACTCTGCCGGCTACCTTCACATGAAGCCAACGGCACAAGCATGAATACGCCCAAGATGCAATGAGTTATGTTCGCACATTCTGCCGGCTACCTTCACATGAAGCCAACGGCACATGCATAAATACGCCCAAGACGCAATGAGTTATGTTCGCACACTCTGCCGGCTACCTTCACATGAAGCCAACGGCACATTCATGAATACGCCCAAGACGCAATGAGTTATGTTCGCACATTCTGCCGGCTACCTTCACATGAAGCCAACGGCACGTTCATGAATACGCACAAGACGCAATGAGTTATGTTCGCACACTCTGCCGGCTACCTTCACATGAAGCCAACGGCACATTCATGAATACGCCCAAGACGCAATGAGTTATGTTCGCACACTCTGCCGGCTACCTTCACATAAAGCCAACGGCACATGCATGAATACGCCCAAGACGCAATGAGTTATGTTCGCACACTCTGCCGGCTACCTTCACATGAAGCCAACGGCACATGCATGAATACGCCAAAGACGCAATGAGGTATGTTCGCATATTCTGCCGGCTACCTTCACATGAAGCCAACGGCACATTCATGAATACGCCCAAGACGCAATGAGTTATGTTCGCACACTCTGCCGGCTACCTTCACATGAAGCCAACGGCACATTCATGAATACGCCCAAGACGCAATGAGTTATGTTCGCACATTCTGCCGGCTAAATTCACATGAAGCCGACGGCACATGCATGAATACTTCCAAGATGCAATGAGTTATGTTCGCACGTTCTGCCGGCTACCTTCACATGAAGCCAACGGCGCATGCATGGATACGCCCAAGACGCAATGAGTTATGTTCGCACGTTCTGCCGGCTCCTTCACATGAAGCCAACGGCACATGCATGAACACGCCCAAGACGCAATGAGGTATGTTCGCACATTATGCCGGCTACCTTCACATGAAGCCAACGGCACATGCATGAATACGCCAAAGACGCAATGAGTTATGTTCGCACATTCTGCCGGCTACCTTCACATAAAGCCAACGGCACATGCATGAATACGCCCAAGACGCAATGAGTTATGTTCGCACATTCTGCCGGCTACCTTCACATGAAGCCAACGGCACATGCATGAATACGCCCAAGACGCAATGAGTTATGTTCGCACATTCTGCCGGCTACCTTCACATGAAGCTACCGGTACATGCAAGAATTCGCCCAAGACGCAATGAGTTATGTTCGCACATTCTGCCGGCTACCTTCACATGAACCTACCGGCACATGCATGAACACGCCCAAGACGCAATGAGGTATGTTCGCACATTATGCCGGCTACCTTCACATGAAGCCAACGGCACATGCATGAATACGCCCAAGACGCAATGAGTTATGTTCGCACATTCTGCCGGCTACCTTCACATAAAGCCAACGGCACATGCATGAATACGCCCAAGACGCAATGAGTTATGTTCGCACATTCTGCCGGCTACCTTCACATGAAGCCAACGGCACATGCATGAATACGCCCAAGACGCAATGAGTTATGTTCGCACATTCTGCCGGCTACCTTCACATGAAGCTACCGGTACATGCAAGAATTCGCCCAAGACGCAATGAGTTATGTTCGCACATTCTGCCGGCTACCTTCACATGAACCTACCGGCACATGCATGAATACGCCCAACACGCAATGAGTTATGTTCGCACATTCTGCCGGCTACCTTCACATGAAGCCAACGGCACATGTATGAATACGCCCAAGACGCAATGAGTTATGTTCGCACATTCTGCCGGCTACCTTCACATGAAGCCAACGGCACATGCATGAATACGCCCAAGACGCTATGAGTTATGTTCGCACATTCTGCCGGCTACCTTCACGGGAAGCCAACGGCACATGCATGAATACGCCCAAGGCGCAATGAGTTATGTTCGCACATTCTGCCGGCTACCTTCACATGAAGCCAACGGCACATGCATGAATACGCCCAAGGCGCAATGAGTTATGTTCGCACATTCTGCCGGCTACCTTCACATGAAGCCAACGGCACATGCATGAATACGCCCAAGGCGCAATGAGTTATGTTCGCACATTCTGCCGGCTACCTTCACATGAAGCCAACGGCACATGCATGGATACGCCCAAGACGCAATGAGTTATGTTCGCACATTCTGCCGGCTACCTTCACATGAAGCCAACGGTACAAGCATGAATACGCCCAAGACGCAATGAGTTATGTTCGCACATTCTGCCGGCTACCTTCACATGAAGCCAACGGCACAAGCATAAATACGCCCAAGACGCAATCAGTTATGTTCGCACATTCTGCCGGCTACCTTCACATGAAGCCAACGGCACATGCATAAATACGCCCAAGACGCAATGAGTTATGTTCGCACACTCTGCCGGCTACCTTCACATGAAGCCAACGGCACAAGCATGAATACGCCCAAGATGCAATGAGTTATGTTCGCACATTCTGCCGGCTACCTTCACATGAAGCAAACGGCACATGCATAAATACGCCCAAGACGCAATGAGTTATGTTCGCACACTCTGCCGGCTACCTTCACATGAAGCCAACGGCACATTCATGAATACGCCCAAGACGCAATGAGTTATGTTCGCACATTCTGCCGGCTACCTTCACATGAAGCCAACGGCACGTTCATGAATACGCACAAGACGCAATGAGTTATGTTCGCACACTCTGCCGGCTACCTTCACATGAAGCCAACGGCACATTCATGAATACGCCCAAGACGCAATGAGTTATGTTCGCACACTCTGCCGGCTACCTTCACATGAAGCCAACGGCACATGCATGAATACGCCCAAGACGCAATGAGTTATGTTCGCACACTCTGCCGGCTACCTTCACATGAAGCCAACGGCACATGCATGAATACGCCAAAGACGCAATGAGGTATGTTCGCATATTCTGCCGGCTACCTTCACATGAAGCCAACGGCACATTCATGAATACGCCCAAGACGCAATGAGTTATGTTCGCACACTCTGCCGGCTACCTTCACATGAAGCCAACGGCACATTCATGAATACGCCCAAGACGCAATGAGTTATGTTCGCACATTCTGCCGGCTACCTTCACATGAAGCCAACGGCACATGCATGAATACTTCCAAGATGCAATGAGTTATGTTCGCACGTTCTGCCGGCTACCTTCACATGAAGCCAACGGCGCATGCATGGATACGCCCAAGACGCAATGAGTTATGTTCGCACGTTCTGCCGGCTCCTTCACATGAAGCCAACGGCACATGCATGAACACGCCCAAGACGCAATGAGGTATGTTCGCACATTATGCCGGCTACCTTCACATGAAGCCAACGGCACATGCATGAATACGCCCAAGACGCAATGAGTTATGCTCGCACATTCTGCCGGCTACCTTCACATAAAGCCAACGGCACATGCATGAATACGCCCAAGACGCAATGAGTTATGTTCGCACATTCTGCCGGCTACCTTCACATGAAGCCAACGGCACATGCATGAATACGCCCAAGACGCAATGAGTTATGTTCGCACATTCTGCCGGCTACCTTCACATGAAGCTACCGGTACATGCAAGAATTCGCCCAAGACGCAATGAGTTATGTTCGCACATTCTGCCGGCTACCTTCACATGAACCTACCGGCACATGCATGAATACGCCCAACACGCAATGAGTTATGTTCGCACATTCTGCCGGCTACCTTCACATGAAGCCAACGGCACATGTATGAATACGCCCAAGACGCAATGAGTTATGTGCGCACATTCTGCCGGCTACCTTCACATGAAGCCAACGGCATATGCATGAATACGCCCAAGACGCAAAGAGTTATGTTCGCACATTCTGCCGGCTACCTTCACATGAAGCCAACGGCACATGCATGGATACGCCCAAGACGCAATGAGTTATGTTCTCACATTCTGCCGGCTACCTTCACATGAAGCCAACGGAACATGCATGGATACACCCAAGACGCAATGAGTTATGTTCTCATATTCTGCCGGCTACCTTCACATGAAGCCAACGGAACATGCATTGATACGCCCAAGACGCAATGGGTTATGTTCGCACATTCTGCCGGCTACCTTCACGGGAAGCCAACGGCACATTCATGAATACGCCCAAGACGCAATGACTTATGTTTGCACATTCTGCCGGCTACCTTCACATGAAGCCAACGGCACATGCATGAATACGCCCAAGACGCAATGAGTTATGTTCGCACACTCTGCCGGCTACCTTCACATGAAGCCAACGGCACATGTATGAATACGCCCAAGATGCAATGAGTTATGTTCGCAAACTCTGCCGGCTACCTTCACATGAAGCCAACGGCACATGCATGAATACGCCCAAGACGCAATGAGTTATGTTCGCACACTCTGCCGGCTACCTTCACATGAAGCCAACGGAACAAGCATGAATACGCCCAAGACGCAATGAGTTATGTACGCACGTTCTGCCGGCTACCTTCACATGAAGCCAACGGCACATGCATGAATACGCCCAAGGTGCAATGAGTTATGTTCGCACATTCTGCCGGCTACCTTCACATGAAGCCAACGGCACATGCATGAATACGCCCAAGGCGCAATGAGTTATGTTCGCACATTCTGCCGGCTACCTTCACATCAAGCCAACAGCACAAGCATGAATACGCACAAGATGCAATGAGTTATGTTCGCACATTCTGCCGGCTACCTTCACATGAAGCCAACGGCACATGCATGGATACGCCCAAGACGCAATGAGTTATGTTCGCACATTCTGCCGGCTACCTTCACATGAAGCCAACGGTACAAGCATGAATACGCCCAAGACGCAATGAGTTATGTTCGCACATTCTGCCGGCTACCTTCACATGAAGCCAACGGCACAAGCATAAATACGCCCAAGACGCAATCAGTTATGTTCGCACATTCTGCCGGCTACCTTCACATGAAGCCAACGGCACATGCATAAATACGCCCAAGACGCAATGAGTTATGTTCGCACACTCTGCCGGCTACCTTCACATGAAGCCAACGGCACAAGCATGAATACGCCCAAGATGCAATGAGTTATGTTCGCACATTCTGCCGGCTACCTTCACATGAAGCCAACGGCACAAGCATGAATACGCCCAAGATGCAATGAGTTATGTTCGCACATTCTGCCGGCTACCTTCACATGAAGCCAACGGCACATTCATGAATACGCACAAGGCGCAATGAGTTATGTTCGCACATTCTGCCGGCTACCTTCACATGAAGCCAACGGCACATGCATAAATACGCCCAAGACGCAATGAGTTATGTTCGCACACTCTGCCGGCTACCTTCACATGAAGCCAACGGCACATTCATGAATACGCCCAAGACGCAATGAGTTATGTTCGCACATTCTGCCGGCTACCTTCACATGAAGCCAACGGCACGTTCATGAATACGCACAAGACGCAATGAGTTATGTTCGCACACTCTGCCGGCTACCTTCACATGAAGCCAACGGCACATTCATGAATACGCCCAAGACGCAATGAGTTATGTTCGCACACTCTGCCGGCTACCTTCACATGAAGCCAACGGCACATGCATGAATACGCCCAAGACGCAATGAGTTATGTTCGCACATTCTGCCGGCTACCTTCACATGAAGCCAACGGCACATGCATGAATACGCACAAGACGCAATGAGTTATGTTCGCACACTCTGCCGGCTACCTTCACATGAAGCCAACGGCACATGCATGAATACGCCAAAGACGCAATGAGGTATGTTCGCATATTCTGCCGGCTACCTTCACATGAAGCCAACGGCACATTCATGAATACGCCCAAGACGCAATGAGTTATGTTCGCACACTCTGCCGGCTACCTTCACATGAAGCCAACGGCACATTCATGAATACGCCCAAGACGCAATGAGTTATGTTCGCACATTCTGCCGGCTACCTTCACATGAAGCCAACGGAACAAGCATGAATACGCCCAAGACGCAATGAGGTATGTTCGCACATTCTGCCGGCTACCTTCACATGAAGCCAACGGCACATGCATGAATACGCCAAAGACGCAATGAGGTATGTTCGCACATTCTGCCGGCTACCTTCACATGAAGCCAACGGCACATGCATGAATACTTCCAAGATGCAATGAGTTATGTTCGCACGTTCTGCCGGCTACCTTCACATGAAGCCAACGGCGCATGCATGGATACGCCCAAGACGCAATGAGTTATGTTCGCACGTTCTGCCGGCTCCTTCACATGAAGCCAACGGCACATGCATGAACACGCCCAAGACGCAATGAGGTATGTTCGCACATTATGCCGGCTACCTTCACATGAAGCCAACGGCACATGCATGAATACGCCCAAGACGCAATGAGTTATGCTCGCACATTCTGCCGGCTACCTTCACATAAAGCCAACGGCACATGCATGAATACGCCCAAGACGCAATGAGTTATGTTCGCACATTCTGCCGGCTACCTTCACATGAAGCCAACGGCACATGCATGAATACGCCCAAGACGCAATGAGTTATGTTCGCACATTCTGCCGGCTACCTTCACATGAAGCTACCGGTACATGCAAGAATTCGCCCAAGACGCAATGAGTTATGTTCGCACATTCTGCCGGCTACCTTCACATGAACCTACCGGCACATGCATGAATACGCCCAACACGCAATGAGTTATGTTCGCACATTCTGCCGGCTACCTTCACATGAAGCCAACGGCACATGTATGAATACGCCCAAGACGCAATGAGTTATGTGCGCACATTCTGCCGGCTACCTTCACATGAAGCCAACGGCATATGCATGAATACGCCCAAGACGCAAAGAGTTATGTTCGCACATTCTACCGGCTACCTTCACATGAAGCCAACGGCACATGCATGGATACGCCCAAGACGCAATGAGTTATGTTCTCACATTCTGCCGGCTACCTTCACATGAAGCCAACGGAACATGCATGGATACACCCAAGACGCAATGAGTTATGTTCTCATATTCTGCCGGCTACCTTCACATGAAGCCAACGGAACATGCATTGATACGCCCAAGACGCAATGAGTTATGTTCGCACATTCTGCCGGCTACCTTCACGGGAAGCCAACGGCACATTCATGAATACGCCCAAGACGCAATGACTTATGTTTGCACATTCTGCCGGCTACCTTCACATGAAGCCAACGGCACATGCATGAATACGCCCAAGACGCAATGAGTTATGTTCGCACACTCTGCCGGCTACCTTCACATGAAGCCAACGGCACATGTATGAATACGCCCAAGATGCAATGAGTTATGTTCGCAAACTCTGCCGGCTACCTTCACATGAAGCCAACGGCACATGCATGAATACGCCCAAGACGCAATGAGTTATGTTCGCACACTCTGCCGGCTACCTTCACATGAAGCCAACGGAACAAGCATGAATACGCCCAAGACGCTATGAGTTATGTACGCACGTTCTGCCGGCTACCTTCACATGAAGCCAACGGCACATGCATGAATACGCCCAAGGTGCAATGAGTTATGTTCGCACATTCTGCCGGCTACCTTCACATGAAGCGACGGCGCATGCATGGATACGCACAAGACGCTATGAGTTATGTTCGCACATTCTGCCGGCTACCTTCACGGGAAGCCAACGGCACATGCATGAATACGCCCAAGACGCAATGAGTTATGTTCGCACATTCTGCCGGCTACCTTCACATGAAGCCAACGGCACAAGCATGAATACGCCCAAGGCGCAATGAGTTATGTTCGCACATTCTGCCGGCTACCTTCACATGAAGCCAACGGCACATTCATGAATACGCACAAGACGCAATGAGTTATGTTCGCACATTCTGCCGGCTACCTTCACATGAAGCCAAAGGCGCATGCATGGATACGCACAAGACGCAATGAGTTATGTTCGTACATTCTGCCGGCTACCTTCACATGAAGCCAACGGCACATGCATGGATGCGCCCAAGACGCAATGACTTATGTTTGCACATTCTGCCGGCTACCTTCACATGAAGCCAACGGCACATGCATGAATACGCCCAAGACGCAATGAGTTATGTTCGCACATTCTGCCGGCTACCTTCACGGGAAGCCAACGGCACATTCATGAATACGCCCAAGACGCAATGACTTATGTTTGCACATTCTGCCGGCTACCTTCACATGAAGCCAACGGCACATGCATGAATACGCCCAAGACGCAATGAGTTATGTTCGCACACTCTGCCGGCTACCTTCACATGAAGCCAACGGCACATGTATGAATACGCCCAAGATGCAATGAGTTATGTTCGCAAACTCTGCCGGCTACCTTCACATGAAGCCAACGGCACATGCATGAATACGCCCAAGACGCAATGAGTTATGTTCGTACATTCAGCCGGCTGCCTTCACATGAAGCCAACGGCACATGCATGAATACGCCAAAGACGCAATGAGTTATGTTCGTACATTCAGCCGGCTGCCTTCACATGAAGCCAACGGCACAAGCATGAATACGCCCGACGCAATGAGTTATGTTCGCATATTCTGCCGGCTACCTTCACATGAAGCCAACGGCACATGCATGAATACGCCCAAGATGCAATGAGTTATGTTCGCACATTCTGCCGGCTACCTTCACATGAAGCCAACGGCACAAGCATGAATACGCCCAAGACGCAATGAGTTATGTTCGTACATTCAGCCGGCTGCCTTCACATGAAGCCAACGGCACATGCATGAATACGCCAAAGACGCAATGAGTTATGTTCGCATATTCTGCCGGCTACCTTCACATGAAGCCAACGGCACATGCATGAATACGCCCAAGATGCAATGAGTTATGTTCGCACATTCTGCCGGCTACCTTCACATTAAGCCAACGGCGCATGCATGGATACGCACAAGATGCAATGAGTTATGTTCGCACATTCTGCCGGCTACCTTCACATGAAACCAACGGCACAATCATGAATACGCCCAAGACGCAATGAGTTATGTTCGCACATTCTGCCGGCTACCTTCACATGAAGCCAACGGCACATGCATGAATACGCCCAATATTCAATGAGTTATGTTCGCACATTCTGCCGGCTACCTTCACATGAAGCCAACGGCGCATGCATGGATACGCACAAGATGCAATGAGTTATGTTCGCACATTCTGCCGGCTACCTTCACATGAAGCCAACGGCACATTCATGAATACGCCCAAGATGCAATGAGTTATGTTCGCACATTCTGCCGGCTACCTTCACATGAAGCCAACGGCACATTCATGAATACGCTCAAGACGCAATGAGTTATGTTCGCACATTCTGTCGGCTACCTTCACATGAAGCCAACGGCACATGCATGAATACGCCCAAGGTGCAATGAGTTATGTTCGCACATTCTGCCGGCTACCTTCACATGAAGCCAACGGCGCATGCATGGATACGCACAAGACGCTATGAGTTATGTTCGCACATTCTGCCGGCTACCTTCACGGGAAGCCAACGGCACATGCATGAATACGCCCAAGACGCAATGAGTTATGTTCGCACATTCTGCCGGCTACCTTCACATGAAGCCAACGGCACAAGCATGAATACGCCCAAGGCGCAATGAGTTATGTTCGCACATTCTGCCTGCTACCTTCACATGAAGCCAACGGCACATGCATAAATACGCCCAAGACGCAATGGGTTATGTTCGCACATTCTGCCGGCTACCTTGACATGAAGCCAACGGCACATTCATGAATACGCACAAGACGCAATGAGTTATGTTCGCACATTCTGCCGGCTACCTTCACATGAAGCCAAAGGCGCATGCATGGATACGCACAAGACGCAATGAGTTATGTTCGTACATTCTGCCGGCTACCTTCACATGAAGCCAACGGCACATGCATGGATGCGCCCAAGACGCAATGAGTTATGTTCGCACATTCTGCCGCCTACCTTCACATGAAGCCAACGGCACATGCATGAATACGACCAAGACGCTATGAGTTATGTTCGCACATTCTGCCGGCTACCTTCACGGGAAGCCAACGGCACATGCATGAATACGCCCAAGGCGCTATGAGTTATGTTCGCACATTCTGCCGGCTACCTTCACATGAAGCCAACGGCACAAGCATGAATACGCCCAAGACGCAATGAGTTATGGTCGCCCATTCTGCCGGCTACCTTCACATGAAGCCAACGGCACATGCATGAATACGCCAAAGACGCAATGAGTTATGTTCGCACATTCTGCCGGCTACCTTCACATGAAGCCAACGGCACATGTATGAATACGCCCAAGACGCAATGAGTTATGTTCGCACATTCTGCCGGCTACCTTAACGGGAAGCCAACGGCACATGCATGAATACGCCCAAGACGCAATGAGTTATGTTCGTACATTCTGCCGGCTACCTTCACATGAAGCCAACGGCACATGCATGGATACGCCCAAGACGCAATGAGTTATGTTCGCACATTCTGCCGGCTACCTTCACATGAAGCCAACGGCACATGCATGAATACGCCCAAGACGCAATGAGTTATGTTCGCACATTCTGCCGGCTACCTTCACATGAAGCCAACGGCGCATGCATGGATACGCACAAGATGCAATGAGTTATGTTCGCACATTCTGCCGGCTACCTTCACATGAAGCCAACGGCACATGTATGAATACGCCCAAGACGCAATGAGTTATGTTCGCACATTCTGCCGGCTACCTTCACATGAAGCCAACGGCACATTCATGAATACGCACAAGACGCAATGAGCTATGTTCGCACATTCTGTCGGCTACCTTCACATGAAGCCAACGGCACATTCATGAATACGCACAAGACGCAATGGGTTATGTTCGCACATTCTGCCGGCTACCTTCACATGAAGCCAACGGCACATTCATGAATACGCACAAGACGCAATGAGCTATGTTCGCACATTCTGTCGGCTACCTTCACATGAAGCCAACGGCACATTCATGAATACGCACAAGACGCAATGGGTTATGTTCGCACATTCTGCCGGCTACCTTCACATGAAGCCAACGGCACATGCATGGATACGCACAAGATTCAATGAGTTATGTTCGCACATTCTGCCGGCTACCTTCACATGAAGCCAACGGCACATGCATGAATACGCCCAGAACAAATGTTAATGACAAATGTTCGCCCACTTGGCGGTCCAGACCTGTTTATAACATTCACATGCAATCAAATGCAGCAAAAAAATTAGAGAAATTTTGTTAGCTACACAATCATCTCCGGATCGACATGATATCACTACACATCTGTTCAAACAGAAATTGAAATTTTCAATGTATTTCATTGTTATGCATAACGTTACTAAATTAAGTTTAGCAAATGTTTACAGTCCATTCATTAACTTTTAGGCGGTACGAAGTTCACCGAGACAGCTGTGTGTGTGTGTGTGTGTGTGTATATATATATATATATATATATTATATATATAGCATATAGGATTAAACATATTTATATTAAAAGTTAAATAAAACTACTTGATGAATAATTGACCTAAACAGTTTCAGATTTATACTCAGGTTGTAATACATCACCGTATATAAGCGGGAGGGGCTCGTGATGTCATGCCAGTGTCACTAAGGAAGATGAACATTTTAGAACCTAACGATTTTGGGGGCCAAGATCAGGTACTAAACGGCCCAGAAAAAAATGTCCGATAAAGTGAGTTAGAGAAGGTAGTCGTCCCGTAAATGTATTTATTCACAGCTTCTGTTGCGCTCTGACCAACAAGCACCACCCATCTAGAGTGGTGCTCTGGATAGATGTGAGCGTTCCGAGTGTCAAGCGTTCCGTGGCGGTACTAAGAAGGGTCCCTAGCGGAACAGTAGCAGCACCATCTTACCGCCGTGGAGAGGATTTGCTTGTGTGAACCTTTATTTTCAAAGATACCCGTAGAAACATCATGGCAGGGCTCCGTACCTACCGATGTAACCACACCAAGGGATGCCACTTCCGCTCCTATGTAAGTAGACGGGATGTTACGGGGGGCTTTTGAAAAGGCCCTTATATATATATATATATATATATATATATTGATACGTATTCCTTCACGAATAGTAAAATATGGCCAATAGTTATTATCTGGAGTACATCCGTTCATTCTGCAGTGCTTAAAATCGCAGTTCCGACCCGCGACGTTTCACTAGAATGTCATCTAGCATTAATGAGGTGAACCCAACAGTTGAAGTGCAAGAGTTGAATATGTATATATATATATATATATATATATATATATATATATATATATATGTATAAATTTTAAATATATAATTTTATATATATTGTAATATTTTATATATATATTTTAAATTTTTTATACTTGGGTTTTTTTATGTAAAAACATTACAATATATATATATATATATATATATATATATATATATATATATATATTTATATATACATACTTTTTAATTCGCAGGCTATTCGAGTAGTTCTCTTCAGGCAAATGTTATACTGTATATATTTTTATAAAATAAGAACATTTTAAAGTAGATAAGTGTATCTATGCGTGAAACTAAAGAGAAATAATGCTCAGTGTAAAGGGAAATATTTCATATACTACACCTGCTAAAACCAAAACTATATTGAATTGAGCTCTTCTGGAATAAATACCATGTAATAATTTCCATAGAACTGGCACATTGCTGACGTAATGACACGTTGTGGTGGGATAAGAGATGTTGCCACAACTAAACGCACTTTAAACTTGCCCGTCTGTGCACTTAACTAAACAGTTAAAACCTGAGGCTTCCATTTAGAGCTAGCACTGGTAATTGAACTTGCTTCTAATAGGGTAGTAAATGCCAAGAAATTTCCCCTGGAAATGAAATACTTAACCTACTTGCGGTTTATAATTATACTCGAACTTTCGTTCGGGTAAGACTTGAACAATTGCGTGACAATTAACAAAATATCTAGATTCCTTTGAACTTTAACCAAATACAAGCTTTAACTACAGTTATTTTGTATAGCGAATACATTTGTTTTAGTGTCAATAATTAAAAACAGGATTTACAATTCAATCCCTCATAAACCTAGGATATATATATTTTTTTTTTAATGTCTAACGTTTTTAACATTGCCTCGTCAAATGTAATGAGATACTCCTCTACCTAACCAAAATTCTTTAGCTGCAATATATTACCTAGCTAGTGATACTATAAAAATTCACTGTATCGCTATACAGATCTCAAGAATGGGTTTATCCTTGTTCAGGTCCAAGTCCCTAATCTGAGGGTCTGGCCCTTATGTAAGGCCAAAAAAGTGGATAAAGATCCGATTGTACCACCAGGACCGAATGTATCTGACGGGCTATCGAGGACGGATACCTGGCTGTTGTGAAGGTCCTACAGGTACCGAGTAGTTCTGGGAAAACGGTTTAAACGTAGTGTCTGGTCGGAGTTCGTCTCGTTCCGTGGGCGGGCCTGCCAGCAGTCCAAGCTTATAGTGAGGTCGCAAGAACCTTGCATACTGGTTATTGTAACTCTTGCAGTTATATTTTTATTTAATCTATTCATTATTACTTTTTATTGATTAAAAAAATAGTTCGTTATTCAAGGATTAAATGATTGACAAGACATTTTCAGAAACACGATTTTTATATTGTAAATTGTTGTAGATTTGTTTCACGTTGAGCATAAGGAAGAATCAGAAAATGTTGTTAATGTCAAGGACAAAGTTCGATATGAATTAAATCGATTACAATTTTATCGGAAATATTTTCGTATTAATTTTTTGAAATAAATTTTCTATATTCATAAAACATTATCAAACATTGTGTACACAAATTTGTTTTTATATTTGTATTCTGTATGCATAGGTCTACTTGAATATTTATTTTAATTTCATTATTAGTTGTTAGTATCCATCTAATCTTTCAATGTTTTATTTGTCAAATACTGTTTTTTACAAGCAAGTCAAATAATTTTTTTTTCAAGTTAATTCCTAATGAATTTTATTTTAGTTTCTTTTTATTTTATAATTACAACTAATATAAATATGTATAACCCTATACATTTCATTTATCAAAATAATAATATTGTGGCAAAATAGAAAGCAAATTTCCTTGCAATTTTCCTTTCTATGTATGGTGTTGGACTATTATTTTTGTTGGTTACTATTTATACGTTTATTTAAATTTTATAATTACAACTAATATAAATATGTATACCCCTCTTTATTTGTTAAAATAACAATATTGTGGCAAAATAGAAAGCAAATTTCCTTGCAATTTTCCTTTCTATGTATGGTGTTGGACTATTACTTTTGTTGGTCACAAATTTATACGTTTATTTAAATTTTATAATTACAACTAATATAAATATGTATACCCCTCTTTATTTGTTAAAATAACAATATTGTGGCAAAATAGAGAGCAAATTTCCTTGCAATTTTCCTTTCTATGTATGGTGCTGGACTATTATTTTTGTTGGTTACTATTTATACGTTTATTTAAATTTTATAATTACAACTAATATAAATATGTATACCCCTCTTTATTTGTTAAAATAACAATATTGTGGCAAAATAGAAAGCAAATTTCCTTGCAATTTTCCTTTCTATGTATGGTGTTGGACTATTACTTTTGTTGGTTACAAATTTATACGTTTATTTAAATTTTATAATTACAACTAATATAAATATGTATACCCCTCTTTATTTGTTAAAATAACAATATTGTGGCAAAATAGAAAGAAAATTTCCTTGCAATTTTCCTTTCTATGTATGGTGTTGGACTATTATTTTTGTTGGTTACTATTTATACGTTTATTTAAATTTTATAATTACAACTAATATAAATATGTATACCCCTCTTTATTTGTTAAAATAACAATATTGTGGCAAAATAGAGAGCAAATTTCCTTGCAATTTTCCTTTCTATGTATGGTGTTGGACTATTACTTTTGTTGGTTACAAATTTATACGTTTATTTAAATTTTATAATTACAACTAATATAAATATGTATACCCCTCTTTATTTGTTAAAATAACAATATTGTGGCAAAATAGAAAGCAAATTTCCTTGCAATTTTCCTTTCTATGTATGGTGTTGGACTATTACTTTTGTTGGTTACAAATTTATACGTTTATTTAAATTTTATAATTACAACTATTATAAATATGTAAACCCCTCTTTATTTGTTAAAATAACATTATTGTGGCAAAATAGAAAGCAAATTTCCTTGCAATTTTCCTTTCTATGTATGGTGTTGGACTATTACTTTTGTTGGTTACAAATTTATACGTTTATTTAAATTTTATAATTACAACTAATATAAATATGTATACCCCTCTTTATTTGTTAAAATAACAATATTGTGGCAAAATAGAAAGCAAATTTCCTTGCAATTTTCCTTTCTATGTATGGTGTTGGACTATTACTTTTGTTGGTTACAAATTTATACGTTTATTTAAATTTTATAATTACAACTAATATAAATATGTATACCCCTCTTTATTTGTTAAAATAACAATATTGTGGCAAAATAGAAAGCAAATTTCCTTGCAATTTTCCTTTCTATGTATGGTGTTGGACTATTACTTTTGTTGGTTACAAATTTATACGTTTATTTAAATTTTATAATTACAACTAATATAAATATGTATACCCCTCTTTATTTGTTAAAATAACATTATTGTGGCAAAATAGAAAGCAAATTTCCTTGCAATTTTCCTTTCTATGTATGGTGTTGGACTATTACTTTTGTTGGTTACAAATTTATACGTTTATTTAAATTTTATAATTACAACTAATATAAATATGTATACCCCTCTTTATTTGTTAAAATAACATTATTGTGGCAAAATAGAAAGCAAATTTCCTTGCAATTTTCCTTTCTATGTATGGTGTTGGACTATTACTTTTGTTGGTTACAAATTTATACGTTTATTTAAATTTTATAATTACAACTATTATAAATATGTATACCCCTCTTTATTTGTTAAAATAACATTATTGTGGCAAAATAGAAAGCAAATTTCCTTGCAATTTTCCTTTCTATGTATGGTGTTGGACTATTACTTTTGTTGGTTACAAATTTATACGTTTATTTAAATTTTATAATTACAACTAATATAAATATGTATACCCCTCTTTATTTGTTAAAATAACATTATTGTGGCAAAATAGAAAGCAAATTTCCTTGCAATTTTCCTTTCTATGTATGGTGTTGGACTATTACTTTTGTTGGTTACAAATTTATACGTTTATTTAAATTTTATAATTACAAATAATATAAATATGTATACCCCTCTTTATTTGTTAAAATAACATTATTGTGGCAAAATAGAAAGCAAATTTCCTTGCAATTTTCCTTTCTATGTATGGTGTTGGACTATTACTTTTGTTGGTTACAAATTTATACGTTTATTTAAATTTTATAATTACAACTAATATAAATATGTATACCCCTCTTTATTTGTTAAAATAACATTATTGTGGCAAAATAGAAAGCAAATTTCCTTGCAATTTTCCTTTCTATGTATGGTGTTGGACTATTACTTTTGTTGGTTACAAATTTATACGTTTATTTAAATTTTATAATTACAACTAATATAAATATGTATACCCCTCTTTATTTGTTAAAATAACATTATTGTGGCAAAATAGAAAGCAAATTTCCTTGCAATTTTCCTTTCTATGTATGGTGTTGGACTATTACTTTTGTTGGTTACAAATTTATACGTTTATTTAAATTTTATAATTACAACTAATATAAATATGTATACCCCTCTTTATTTGTTAAAATAACATTATTGTGGCAAAATAGAAAGCAAATTTCCTTGCAATTTTCCTTTCTATGTATGGTGTTGGACTATTACTTTTGTTGGTTACAAATTTATACGTTTATTTAAATTTTATAATTACAACTATTATAAATATGTATACCCCTCTTTATTTGTTAAAATAACAATATTGTGGCAAAATAGAGAGCAAATTTCCTTGCAATTTTCCTTTCTATGTATGGTGTTGGACTATTACTTTTGTTGGTTACAAATTTATACGTTTATTTAAATTTTATAATACAACTAATATAAATATGTATACCCCTCTTTATTTGTTAAAATAACAATATTGTGGCAAAATAGAAAGCAAATTTCCTTGCAATTTTCCTATCTATGTATGGTGTTGGACTATTATTTTTGTTGGTTACTATTTATACGTTTATTTAAATTTTATAATTACAACTATTATAAATATGTATACCCCTCTTTATTTGTTAAAATAACATTATTGTGGCAAAATAGAAAGCAAATTTCCTTGCAATTTTCCTTTCTATGTATGGTGTTGGACTATTACTTTTGTTGGTTACTATTTATACGTTTATTTAAATTTTATAATTACAACTAATATAAATATGTATACCCCTCTTTATTTGTTAAAATAACAATATTGTGGCAAAATAGAAAGCAAATTTCCTTGCAATTTTCCTTTCTATGTATGGTGTTGGACTATTACTTTTGTTGGTTACTATTTATACGTTTATTTAAATTTTATAATTACAACTAATATAAATATGTATACCCCTCTTTATTTGTTAAAATAACATTATTGTGGCAAAATAGAACGCAAATTTCCTTGCAATTTTCCTTTCTATGTATGGTGTTGGACTATTACTTTTGTTGGTTACTATTTATACGTTTATTTAAATTTTATAATTACAACTATTATAAATATGTATACCCCTCTTTATTTGTTAAAATAACAATATTGTGGCAAAATAGAGAGCAAATTTCCTTGCAATTTTCCTTTCTATGTATGGTGTTGGACTATTACTTTTGTTGGTTACAAATTTATACGTTTATTTAAATTTTATAATTACAACTAATATAAATATGTATACCCCTCTTTATTTGTTAAAATAACAATATTGTGGCAAAATAGAGAGCAAATTTCCTTGCAATTTTCCTTTCTATGTATGGTGTTGGACTATTACTTTTGTTGGTTACAAATTTATACGTTTATTTAAATTTTATAATTACAACTATTATAAATATGTATACCCCTCTTTATTTGTTAAAATAACATTATTGTGGCAAAATAGAAAGCAAATTTCCTTGCAATTTTCCTTTCTATGTATGGTGTTGGACTATTACTTTTGTTGGTTACAAATTTATACGTTTATTTAAATTTTATAATTACAACTAATATAAATATGTATACCCCTCTTTATTTGTTAAAATAACAATATTGTGGCAAAATAGAAAGCAAATTTCCTTGCAATTTTCCTTTCTATGTATGGTGTTGGACTATTACTTTTGTTGGTTACAAATTTATACGTTTATTTAAATTTTATAATTACAACTAATATAAATATGTATACCCCTCTTTATTTGTTAAAATAACAATATTGTGGCAAAATAGAAAGCAAATTTCCTTGCAATTTTCCTTTCTATGTATGGTGTTGGACTATTACTTTTGTTGGTTACAAATTTATACGTTTATTTAAATTTTATAATTACAACTAATATAAATATGTATACCCCTCTTTATTTGTTAAAATAACATTATTGTGGCAAAATAGAAAGCAAATTTCCTTGCAATTTTCCTTTCTATGTATGGTGTTGGACTATTACTTTTGTTGGTTACAAATTTATACGTTTATTTAAATTTTATAATTACAACTAATATAAATATGTATACCCCTCTTTATTTGTTAAAATAACATTATTGTGGCAAAATAGAAAGCAAATTTCCTTGCAATTTTCCTTTCTATGTATGGTGTTGGACTATTACTTTTGTTGGTTACAAATTTATACGTTTATTTAAATTTTATAATTACAACTATTATAAATATGTATACCCCTCTTTATTTGTTAAAATAACATTATTGTGGCAAAATAGAAAGCAAATTTCCTTGCAATTTTCCTTTCTATGTATGGTGTTGGACTATTACTTTTGTTGGTTACAAATTTATACGTTTATTTAAATTTTATAATTACAACTAATATAAATATGTATACCCCTCTTTATTTGTTAAAATAACATTATTGTGGCAAAATAGAAAGCAAATTTCCTTGCAATTTTCCTTTCTATGTATGGTGTTGGACTATTACTTTTGTTGGTTACAAATTTATACGTTTATTTAAATTTTATAATTACAAATAATATAAATATGTATACCCCTCTTTATTTGTTAAAATAACATTATTGTGGCAAAATAGAAAGCAAATTTCCTTGCAATTTTCCTTTCTATGTATGGTGTTGGACTATTACTTTTGTTGGTTACAAATTTATACGTTTATTTAAATTTTATAATTACAACTAATATAAATATGTATACCCCTCTTTATTTGTTAAAATAACATTATTGTGGCAAAATAGAAAGCAAATTTCCTTGCAATTTTCCTTTCTATGTATGGTGTTGGACTATTACTTTTGTTGGTTACAAATTTATACGTTTATTTAAATTTTATAATTACAAATAATATAAATATGTATACCCCTCTTTATTTGTTAAAATAACATTATTGTGGCAAAATAGAAAGCAAATTTCCTTGCAATTTTCCTTTCTATGTATGGTGTTGGACTATTACTTTTGTTGGTTACAAATTTATACGTTTATTTAAATTTTATAATTACAACTAATATAAATATGTATACCCCTCTTTATTTGTTAAAATAACATTATTGTGGCAAAATAGAAAGCAAATTTCCTTGCAATTTTCCTTTCTATGTATGGTGTTGGACTATTACTTTTGTTGGTTACAAATTTATACGTTTATTTAAATTTTATAATTACAACTAATATAAATATGTATACCCCTCTTTATTTGTTAAAATAACATTATTGTGGCAAAATAGAAAGCAAATTTCCTTGCAATTTTCCTTTCTATGTATGGTGTTGGACTATTACTTTTGTTGGTTACAAATTTATACGTTTATTTAAATTTTATAATTACAACTAATATAAATATGTATACCCCTCTTTATTTGTTAAAATAACATTATTGTGGCAAAATAGAAAGCAAATTTCCTTGCAATTTTCCTTTCTATGTATGGTGTTGGACTATTACTTTTGTTGGTTACAAATTTATACGTTTATTTAAATTTTATAATTACAACTATTATAAATATGTATACCCCTCTTTATTTGTTAAAATAACAATATTGTGGCAAAATAGAGAGCAAATTTCCTTGCAATTTTCCTTTCTATGTATGGTGTTGGACTATTACTTTTGTTGGTTACAAATTTATACGTTTATTTAAATTTTATAATACAACTAATATAAATATGTATACCCCTCTTTATTTGTTAAAATAACAATATTGTGGCAAAATAGAAAGCAAATTTCCTTGCAATTTTCCTATCTATGTATGGTGTTGGACTATTATTTTTGTTGGTTACTATTTATACGTTTATTTAAATTTTATAATTACAACTATTATAAATATGTATACCCCTCTTTATTTGTTAAAATAACATTATTGTGGCAAAATAGAAAGCAAATTTCCTTGCAATTTTCCTTTCTATGTATGGTGTTGGACTATTACTTTTGTTGGTTACTATTTATACGTTTATTTAAATTTTATAATTACAACTAATATAAATATGTATACCCCTCTTTATTTGTTAAAATAACAATATTGTGGCAAAATAGAAAGCAAATTTCCTTGCAATTTTCCTTTCTATGTATGGTGTTGGACTATTACTTTTGTTGGTTACTATTTATACGTTTATTTAAATTTTATAATTACAACTAATATAAATATGTATACCCCTCTTTATTTGTTAAAATAACATTATTGTGGCAAAATAGAACGCAAATTTCCTTGCAATTTTCCTTTCTATGTATGGTGTTGGACTATTACTTTTGTTGGTTACTATTTATACGTTTATTTAAATTTTATAATTACAACTATTATAAATATGTATACCCCTCTTTATTTGTTAAAATAACAATATTGTGGCAAAATAGAGAGCAAATTTCCTTGCAATTTTCCTTTCTATGTATGGTGTTGGACTATTACTTTTGTTGGTTACAAATTTATACGTTTATTTAAATTTTATAATTACAACTAATATAAATATGTATACCCCTCTTTATTTGTTAAAATAACAATATTGTGGCAAAATAGAGAGCAAATTTCCTTGCAATTTTCCTTTCTATGTATGGTGTTGGACTATTACTTTTGTTGGTTACAAATTTATACGTTTATTTAAATTTTATAATTACAACTATTATAAATATGTATACCCCTCTTTATTTGTTAAAATAACATTATTGTGGCAAAATAGAAAGCAAATTTCCTTGCAATTTTCCTTTCTATGTATGGTGTTGGACTATTACTTTTGTTGGTTACAAATTTATACGTTTATTTAAATTTTATAATTACAACTAATATAAATATGTATACCCCTCTTTATTTGTTAAAATAACAATATTGTGGCAAAATAGAAAGCAAATTTCCTTGCAATTTTCCTTTCTATGTATGGTGTTGGACTATTACTTTTGTTGGTTACAAATTTATACGTTTATTTAAATTTTATAATTACAACTAATATAAATATGTATACCCCTCTTTATTTGTTAAAATAACAATATTGTGGCAAAATAGAAAGCAAATTTCCTTGCAATTTTCCTTTCTATGTATGGTGTTGGACTATTACTTTTGTTGGTTACAAATTTATACGTTTATTTAAATTTTATAATTACAACTAATATAAATATGTATACCCCTCTTTATTTGTTAAAATAACATTATTGTGGCAAAATAGAAAGCAAATTTCCTTGCAATTTTCCTTTCTATGTATGGTGTTGGACTATTACTTTTGTTGGTTACAAATTTATACGTTTATTTAAATTTTATAATTACAACTAATATAAATATGTATACCCCTCTTTATTTGTTAAAATAACATTATTGTGGCAAAATAGAAAGCAAATTTCCTTGCAATTTTCCTTTCTATGTATGGTGTTGGACTATTACTTTTGTTGGTTACAAATTTATACGTTTATTTAAATTTTATAATTACAACTATTATAAATATGTATACCCCTCTTTATTTGTTAAAATAACATTATTGTGGCAAAATAGAAAGCAAATTTCCTTGCAATTTTCCTTTCTATGTATGGTGTTGGACTATTACTTTTGTTGGTTACAAATTTATACGTTTATTTAAATTTTATAATTACAACTAATATAAATATGTATACCCCTCTTTATTTGTTAAAATAACATTATTGTGGCAAAATAGAAAGCAAATTTCCTTGCAATTTTCCTTTCTATGTATGGTGTTGGACTATTACTTTTGTTGGTTACAAATTTATACGTTTATTTAAATTTTATAATTACAAATAATATAAATATGTATACCCCTCTTTATTTGTTAAAATAACATTATTGTGGCAAAATAGAAAGCAAATTTCCTTGCAATTTTCCTTTCTATGTATGGTGTTGGACTATTACTTTTGTTGGTTACAAATTTATACGTTTATTTAAATTTTATAATTACAACTAATATAAATATGTATACCCCTCTTTAATTGTTAAAATAACATTATTGTGGCAAAATAGAAAGCAAATTTCCTTGCAATTTTCCTTTCTATGTATGGTGTTGGACTATTACTTTTGTTGGTTACAAATTTATACGTTTATTTAAATTTTATAATTACAACTAATATAAATATGTATACCCCTCTTTATTTGTTAAAATAACATTATTGTGGCAAAATAGAAAGCAAATTTCCTTGCAATTTTCCTTTCTATGTATGGTGTTGGACTATTACTTTTGTTGGTTACAAATTTATACGTTTATTTAAATTTTATAATTACAACTAATATAAATATGTATACCCCTCTTTATTTGTTAAAATAACATTATTGTGGCAAAATAGAAAGCAAATTTCCTTGCAATTTTCCTTTCTATGTATGGTGTTGGACTATTACTTTTGTTGGTTACAAATTTATACGTTTATTTAAATTTTATAATTACAACTATTATAAATATGTATACCCCTCTTTATTTGTTAAAATAACAATATTGTGGCAAAATAGAGAGCAAATTTCCTTGCAATTTTCCTTTCTATGTATGGTGTTGGACTATTACTTTTGTTGGTTACAAATTTATACGTTTATTTAAATTTTATAATTACAACTAATATAAATATGTATACCCCTCTTTATTTGTTAAAATAACAATATTGTGGCAAAATAGAAAGCAAATTTCCTTGCAATTTTCCTATCTATGTATGGTGTTGGACTATTATTTTTGTTGGTTACTATTTATACGTTTATTTAAATTTTATAATTACAACTATTATAAATATGTATACCCCTCTTTATTTGTTAAAATAACATTATTGTGGCAAAATAGAAAGCAAATTTCCTTGCAATTTTCCTTTCTATGTATGGTGTTGGACTATTACTTTTGTTGGTTACTATTTATACGTTTATTTAAATTTTATAATTACAACTAATATAAATATGTATACCCCTCTTTATTTGTTAAAATAACAATATTGTGGCAAAATAGAAAGCAAATTTCCTTGCAATTTTCCTTTCTATGTATGGTGTTGGACTATTACTTTTGTTGGTTACTATTTATACGTTTATTTAAATTTTATAATTACAACTAATATAAATATGTATACCCCTCTTTATTTGTTAAAATAACATTATTGTGGCAAAATAGAACGCAAATTTCCTTGCAATTTTCCTTTCTATGTATGGTGTTGGACTATTACTTTTGTTGGTTACTATTTATACGTTTATTTAAATTTTATAATTACAACTAATATAAATATGTATACCCCTCTTTATTTGTTAAAATAACAATATTGTGGCAAAATAGAGAGCAAATTTCCTTGCAATTTTCCTTTCTATGTATGGTGTTGGACTATTACTTTTGTTGGTTACAAATTTATACGTTTATTTAAATTTTATAATTACAACTAATATAAATATGTATACCCCTCTTTATTTGTTAAAATAACAATATTGTGGCAAAATAGAGAGCAAATTTCCTTGCAATTTTCCTTTCTATGTATGGTGTTGGACTATTACTTTTGTTGGTTACAAATTTATACGTTTATTTAAATTTTATAATTACAACTAATATAAATATGTATACCCCTCTTTATTTGTTAAAATAACAATATTGTGGCAAAATAGAGAGCAAATTTCCTTGCAATTTTCCTTTCTATGTATGGTGTTGGACTATTACTTTTGTTGGTTACTATTTATACGTTTATTTAAATTTTATAATTACAACTAATATAAATATGTATACCCCTCTTTATTTGTTAAAATAACAATATTGTGGCAAAATAGAGAGCAAATTTCCTTGCAATTTTCCTTTCTATGTATGGTGTTGGACTATTACTTTTGTTGGTTACAAATTTATACGTTTATTTAAATTTTATAATTACAACTAATATAAATATGTATACCCCTCTTTATTTGTTAAAATAACAATATTGTGGCAAAATAGAGAGCAAATTTCCTTGCAATTTTCCTTTCTATGTATGGTGTTGAACTATTATTTTTGTTGGTTACTATTTATATGTTTATTTAAATTTTATAATTACAACTAATATAAATATGTATACCCCTCTTTATTTGTTAAAATAACAATATTGTGGCAAAATAGAAAGAAAATTTCCTTGCAATTTTCCTTTCTATGTATGGTGTTGGACTATTATTTTTGTTGGTTGCTATTTATACGTTTATTTAAATTTTATAATTACAACTAATATAAATATGTATACCCCTCTTTATTTGTTAAAATAACAATATTGTGGCAAAATAGAAAGCAAATTTCCTTGCAATTTTCCTTTCTATGTATGGTGTTGGACTATTATTTTTGTTGGTTACTATTTATACGTTTATTTAAATTTTATAATTACAACTAATATAAATATGTATACCCCTCTTTATTTGTTAAAATAACAATATTGTGGCAAAATAGAAAGCAAATTTCCTTGCAATTTTCCTTTCTATGTATGGTGTTGGACTATTATTTTTGTTGGTTACTATTTATACGTTTATTTAAATTTTATAATTACAACTAATATAAATATGTATACCCCTCTTTATTTGTTAAAATAACAATATTGTGGCAAAATAGAAAGCAAATTTCCTTGCAATTTTCCTTTCTATGTATGGTGTTGGACTATTATTTTTGTTGGTTACTATTTATACGTTTATTTAAATTTTATAATTACAACTAATATAAATATGTATACCCCTCTTTATTTGTTAAAATAACAATATTGTGGCAAAATAGAAAGAAAATTTCCTTGCAATTTTCCTTTCTATGTATGGTGTTGGACTATTATTTTTGTTGGTTACTATTTATACGTTTATTTAAATTTTATAATTACAACTAATATAAATACGTATACCCCTCTTTATTTGTTAAAATAACAATATTGTTGCAAAATAGAAAGAAAATTTCCTTGCAATTTTCCTTTCTATGTATGGTGTTGGACTATTATTTTTGTTGGTTACTATTTATACGTTTATTTAAATTTTATAATTACAACTAATATAAATATGTATACCCCTCTTTATTTGTTAAAATAACAATATTGTGGCAAAATAGAAAGAAAATTTCCTTGCAATTTTCCTTTCTATGTATGGTGTTGGACTATTATTTTTGTTGGTTACTATTTATACGTTTATTTAAATTTTATAATTACAACTAATATAAATATGTATACCCCTCTTTATTTGTTAAAATAACAATATTGTGGCAAAATAGAAAGAAAATTTCCTTGCAATTTTCCTTTCTATGTATGGTGTTGGACTATTATTTTTGTTGGTTACTATTTATACGTTTATTTAAATTTTATAATTACAACTAATATAAATATGTATACCCCTCTTTATTTGTTAAAATAACAATATTGTGGTAAAATAGAAAGCAAATTTCCTTGCAATTTTCCTTTCTATGTATGGTGTTGGACTATTATTTTTGTTGGTTACTATTTATACGTTTATTTAAATTTTATAATTACAACTAATATAAATATGTATACCCCTCTTTATTTGTTAAAATAACAATATTGTGGCAAAATAGAAAGAAAATTTCCTTGCAATTTTCCTTTCTATGTATGGTGTTGGACTATTATTTTTGTTGGTTACTATTTATACGTTTATTTAAATTTTATAATTACAACTAATATAAATACGTATACCCCTCTTTATTTGTTAAAATAACAATATTGTTGCAAAATAGAAAGAAAATTTCCTTGCAATTTTCCTTTCTATGTATGGTGTTGGACTATTATTTTTGTTGGTTACTATTTATACGTTTATTTAAATTTTATAATTACAACTAATATAAATATGTATACCCCTCTTTATTTGTTAAAATAACAATATTGTGGCAAAATAGAGAGCAAATTTCCTTGCAATTTTCCTTTCTATGTATGGTGTTGGACTATTATTTTTGTTGGTTACTATTTATACGTTTATTTAAATTTTATAATTACAACTAATATAAATATGTATACCCCTCTTTATTTGTTAAAATAACATTATTGTGGCAAAATAGAAAGCAAATTTCCTTGCAATTTTCCTTTCTATGTATGGTGTTGGACTATTACTTTTGTTGATTACTATTTATACGTTTATTTAAATTTTATAATTACAACTAATATAAATATGTATACCCCTCTTTATTTGTTAAAATAACAATATTGTGGCAAAATAGAGAGCAAATTTCCTTGCAATTTTCCTTTCTATGTATGGTGTTGGACTATTATTTTTGTTGGTTACTATTTATACGTTTATTTAAATTTTATAATTACAACTAATATAAATATGTATACCCCTATTTATTTGTTAAAATATCAATATTGTGGCAAAATAGAGAGCAAATTTCCTTGCAATTTTCCTTTCTATGTATGGTGTTGGACTATTATTTTTGTTGGTTACTATTTATACGTTTATTTAAATTTTATAATTACAACTAATATAAATACGTATACCCCTCTTTATTTGCTAAAATAACAATATTGTGGCAAAATAGAAAGAAAATTTCCTTGCAATTTTCCTTTCTATGTATGGTGTTGGACTATTATTTTTGTTGGTTACTATTTATACGTTTATTTAAATTTTATAATTACAACTAATATAAATATGTATACCCCTCTTTATTTGTTAAAATAACAATATTGTGGCAAAATAGAAAGCAAATTTCCTTGCAATTTTCCTTTCTATGTATGGTGTTGGACTATTATTTTTGTTGGTTACTATTTATACGTTTATTTAAATTTTATAATTACAACTAATATAAATATGTATACCCCTCTTTATTTGTTAAAATAACAATATTGTGGCAAAATAGAAAGAAAATTTACTTGCAATTTTCCTTTCTATGTATGGTGTTGGACTATAATTTTTGTTGGTTACTATTTATACGTTTATTAAAATTTTATAATTACAACTAATATAAATATGTATACCCCTCTTTATTTGTTAAAATAACAATATTGTGGCAAAATAGAAAGCAAATTTCCTTGCAATTTTCCTTTCTATGTATGGTGTTGGACTATTATTTTTGTTGGTTACTATTTATACGTTTATTTAAATTTTATAATTACAACTAATATAAATATGTATACCCCTCTTTATTTGTTAAAATAACAATATTGTGGCAAAATAGAAAGCAAATTTCCTTGCAATTTTCCTTTCTATGTATGGTGTTGGACTATTATTTTTGTTGGTTACTATTTATAAGTTTATTTAAATTTTATAATTACAACTAATATAAATATGTATACCCCTCTTTATTTGTTAAAATAACAATATTGTGGCAAAATAGAAAGCAAATTTCCTTGCAATTTTCCTTTCTATGTATGGTGTTGGACTATTATTATTGTTGGTTACTATTTATACGTTTATTTAAATTTTATAATTACAACTAATATAAATATGTATACCCCTCTTTATTTGTTAAAATAACAATATTGTGGCAAAATAGAAAGCAAATTTCCTTGCAATATTCCTTTCTATGTATGGTGTTGGACTATTATTTTTGTTGGTTACTATTTATACGTTTATTTAAATTTTATAATTACAACTAATATAAATATGTATACCCCTCTTTATTTGTTAAAATAACAATATTGTGGCAAAATAGAAAGCAAATTTCCTTGCAATATTCCTTTCTATGTATGGTGTTGGACTATTATTTTTGTTGGTTACTATTTATACGTTTATTTAAATTTTATAATTACATTTAATATAAATATGTATACCCCTCTTTATTTGTTAAAATAACAATATTGTGGCAAAATAGAGAGCAAATTTCCTTGCAATTTTCCTTTCTATGTATGGTGTTGGACTATTATTTTTGTTGGTTACTATTTATACGTTTATTTAAATTTTATAATTACAACTAATATAAATATGTATACCCCTCTTTATTTGTTAAAATAACAATATTGTGGTAAAATAGAAAGCAAATTTCCTTGCAATTTTCCTTTCTATGTATGGTGTTGGACTATTATTTTTGTTTGTTTGACTACTATTTATACGCTTTATTTTTTTCGTCGCTTGCATTGTGTTATAGTTTCATTTCGCTTTACTTTCGCATTGTTCGTTTGTGAAGCAATGTTTGATGCCTGCAATCCAGTTTTTTGTGTTTATTTATTTATTTTCATTCATGTTTATTCCTAGAGCATTATTTATGATATTGAGTGGTAACCATGGCAACAATTTTAGGTTGTACAATGGAGGTTTCGACGACAACCAGAATGTAGCAAAAGATAAATGCATATACTTCTTTGAGAAATACACTTCTAGCTATGGGAAAGTTGGTTCAGTGCCAAAGCCCTAGACTTTGATCATGAAGCTACTCAGTTCAAATCGGCCTAGGTCCTCAAATTTTTATAATTTAATTTTTGAATAAATATTTAAAACAAACTGTATTAGCATCAAAAATCATCCACTGTAGATTTTCAAAAACGTATTTTAATGTGATTGGACGATTAAAAATGTATCTTATTAGAGATTGGAAATTTGTACAAGATATATATAAGGAGAGTGTGAGCTAATAGAAGGAATTTAATATAAACGTTTTGTTTTGTAAGAAACCTTTACTTTACCTTTATCTCACATTCTTATTAAATTAATAAAATCTAAATAGATATTTAGAATAGCTTTGGTTGAACGGGATCTGTCCCTTAAACACAGTGTTTACATGAGCAAGGCGAAGTTCTCCTGCACTGCTTCTGAACCAGTTTTGGGAACCAGTCCTACAGCTGCAGATCGGAATTCTTATCTGACACATCTAACAAGCACGACCGTACCGGATATTAAAACTGTATGATTCCTTAGAAATCTTGCAACTCCTTTGTTTGGCCTAGTTTTTACCAAACCGTGAGCCAAGAACGAACCGGGCGTATGTTACTCAATTTTACCTTTATTGTAACTAAAGATGGTAATTACCTATAATGTTAATGTCAAAATAATTCAAATATACGATACTTACCGATAATGTTGATAAAATAGACTATTTATTGGTATGATGTTAATGACAAAATAATATAATTTACCAATAATGTTGATAATGCCACCGATTTATTGGCAAATTTAGTAACAAATTAGCTTAAATATATCGTAACTTACATATAAAGTGAGTTATCAATAATGTTGATAATACAGACGATTTATGAGTAATTAGTTATGGTGTTAGTAACCAAATAATTTACATATAACGAAACTTATCAATAATTTTGATAATACAGACTACTAATAGGTATGATGTTAATGAAAACATATCTTACATATACCATAAGATTACTTATCAATAATTTTGATAATACAGACGACTTATTGTTTTGATGTTAATGATAAAATAGCCTATATATAACGTAATTATTAATAATGTCGATAATACCACCGATTTATTGGTAATGTAAATAACAAAATAATATTCATACATCGTTACTTACCATTAATATTGCTAGCACAGATTATTTATTGTTACGATGTTAATGACAAAATAACTTACATAAAATATACGAGTATTTTACCAATAATGTTGATAATACAACCAATCTATTGTCATGATGTAAATGACAAAATAACTTACATATAACGTAAATTTTTAGTAATGGTAATAATAAAGGCAATTTACTGGTAATTAAAATTGGTGTTAGTAACCAAATAATTTACATATAACGTTACTTACCAATGATGCTTATAATACAGACGATTTGTTGGTAATGAATAATAATGTCAACAACAAAATATATTTTACGTATATCTTCACTATTAATGTGGAACAAGAGATAATGACAATGAAAAGTTTTTATTCTGAAATAGTATCCAGGGTTTAGAGACACGCTTAGGCCTATCTCAGTGCGATCGAAAAAGAGGGGTTTGGTAACTCCCTCTTCTTGCACCTGCCTTCTTTATCTCTGGCTGAAGATAGAATCTTGAGTAGTCGGTAAAGTCGTTATTTTGGATCTAAAGGATGGAAGACGATGTAATACCGGAGGGCTGTTTTTGTTGGGACGGATGGAAGACGATTTAATAACGGAGGAGTGTTTTTGTTGGGACGGATGGAAGACGATGTAATGCCGGAGGGCTGTTTTTGTTGGGACGGATGGAAGACGATTTAATACCGGAGAAGTGTTTTTGTTGGGACGGATGGAAAACGATGTAATGCCGGAGGGCTGTTTTTGTTGGGACGGATGGAAGACGATTTAATACCGGAGAAGTGTTTTTGTTGGGACGGATGGAAGACGATGTAATGCCGGAGGGCTGTTTTTGTTGGGACGGATAGAAGACGATGTAATGCCGGAGGACTGTTTTTGTTGAGACGGATAGAAAACGATGTAATGCCGGAGGGCTGTTTTTGTTGGGACGGATGGAAGACGATTTAATACCGGAGGGCTGTTTTTGTTGGGACGGATAGAAGACGATGTAATGCCGGAGGACTGTTTTTGTTGGGACGGATGGAAGACGATTTAATACCGGAGGGCTGTTTTTGTTGGGACGGATAGAAAACGATGTAATGCCGGAGGGCTGTTTTTGTTGGGACGGATGGAAGACGATGTAATGCCGGAGGGCTGTTTTTATTGGGACGGATAGAAGACGATGTAATGCCGGAGGACTGTTTTTGTTGAGACGGATAGAAAACGATGTAATGCCGGAGGGCTGTTTTTGTTGAGACGGATAGAAAACGATGTAATGCCGGAGGGCTGTTTTTGTTGGGACGGATGGAAGACGATGTAATACCGGAGGGCTGTTTTTGTTGGGACGGATGGAAGACGATTTAATACCGGAGAAGTGTTTTTGTTGGGACGGATGGAAGACGATGTAATGCCGGAGGGCTGTTTTTGTTGGGACGGATGGAAGACGATTTAATACCGGAGGGCTGTTTTTGTTGGGACGGATAGAAAACGATGTAATGCCGGAGGGCTGTTTTTGTTGGGACGGATGGAAGACGATGTAATGCCGGAGGGCTGTTTTTATTGGGACGGATAGAAGACGATGTAATGCCGGAGGACTGTTTTTATTGGGACGGATAGAAGACGATGTAATGCCGGAGGACTGTTTTTGTTGAGACGGACAGAAAACGATGTAATGCCGGAGGGCTGTTTTTGTTGGGACGGATGGAAGACGATGTAATACCGGAGGGCTGTTTTTGTTGGGACGGATGGAAGACGATTTAATACCGGAGAAGTGTTTTTGTTGGGACGGATGGAAGACGATGTAATGCCGGAGGGCTGTTTTTGTTGGGACGGATGGAAGACGATTTAATACTGGAGAAGTGTTTTTGTTGGGACGGATGGAAGACGATGTAATGCCGGAGGGCTGTTTTTGTTGGGACGGATAGAAGACGATGTAATACCAAGAGGGCTGATTTTGTTGGGACGGATGGAAGACGATGTAATGCCGGAGGGCTGTTTTGTTGGGACCGATAGAAGAAGATGTAATACCGGAGGAGTGTTTTTGTTGGGACGGATGGAAGACGATGTAATACCGGAGGGCTGTTTTTGTTGGGACGGATGGAAGACGATGTAATACCAGAGGACTGTTTTTGTTGGGACGGATGGAAGACGGTGTAACGCCGGAGGACTGTTTTTATTGGGACGGATAGAAGACGATGCAACTCCAGAAGACTGGTTTTGTTTAAATTCAGGCGAGTCTTGCTGATTGACCCTCTTTCCCATCTTTTCAGGAAATCCCCTTAAACCTTCGTGGCGTAATAGCTAACAAAGTAACTGAGGTACAGTATTGTAAGTTACCTAGAATCGATGCAACCTAGAAACGCAATGTTTGCAATATGTTTACCAACAGAGGCGTATCCAGGATGGTGTATTGGGTAGGGGGGGGCATGATCCGAGGGGCAGGAGGATGATACATTTAGTTTTGGACATTTTTATCTCTACAAATGAGAGTTTATGCTATTTTGGCATTTAAAACTACACAATTTTTGAAATGCCACACCTAACAAAAATATTAGTCAGTATTAGTTTTGCGTCATAGTATTAGTAATATAAATTCGTTTTATAGGTTAATATTTTCTGCTAAAATTAATTGATTGAGAGGGCAAGTGCCCCCCTGTGTACCCCTGGCCAAGCCCCTGCTTACGAGTAAATGTAATTAAACTCACACTAAACCACAAAACTTGAGGCAAATTTCTTACACTTTTCTAGCCTACCATCTTCTTTCCGGTTCTTTTTGTGAAAAATACAGCCTGATTATGTCTTTCTAAACTTTAAATTCATGACAAACTATTCTTTGCCAACCTTTCTTCTTTTAGATGCAGTGACCTTGCTGATATCTTCACTAAAATGCATTTCGTAAATTTTTTATTTACCGATATTTTCCTCAATCCTCTACGGAAAGTAATTATTTAAATTTTTCCGTTTAATGCGTGTAACTACCCTATTATAAATTTATTCAATAGCACAAATTGAACAGCATACAAAGTAAAAAGTTCCCTTCCTTTAATTAAAGCACATCCCTTTAGCGAGCTATTTATTATTGGATTATAATCGATAAAGGCTGTCTCTAATTGGCTGCAACAATTACATTCGAGACGTTATGCCCTGGGCTTCTCCGCACCACTGAAACAGCTAATTATTAATTGCTTTAATCGATATCTTCAGTGGACGTGGGATGGATCAGAAGCAATTTGGAACAGGGTTTGTTGGACAAATAACTTTAGCAAAAATACTTTTTACCATATGTTAAAGAATTTTAAATGCACCATACAACCGTTAACTGGGTCGATAATGAGCTTCGTTGGAAAAAAAATCGAGTTAAACGAGTCCATAAAATCGTAATGTTCTTGATATAATTAGCTGTTGGCAATTATTATTAGTGTACTTTAGTTTTATAGTTGGAGGTCCCTAGGAACGCGTCAAATATTTTATAGGAGATAAAATGTTAGTATTAACAGAGATCGATAGTACTCAACATATATTTATCGATTTATTGTTACTCTAATTGGATGCAGTTAAGGTTTTATTAGTATCATCCTCTTCAGTAATGTACTGCTATGTTGTAAAAATATTTTTTTAAACGAAATGAGTAAGAAAAATTGATAGAGAAAGCCATGGCAAATGTATTTATAAAGATTGTCTTTAAAACTGAAGTTTTCACTATCAAGGCCAAAAAGGTTCTTCTATGGCCATTCTATTTAAAATAAACTCATAAACAAGTAAATTCATTACATAAAACGAATTTCTATGACAAGTTCGTCATTCTCAATGCTACAGATAAAATTTAAATAAAGAAATACGAGTAAGTACTCGATTTTTTTTAGTACTTCGTTTAAAAAAATTGGAACACCGCGCTGCAGCGTTTTGCCTTGAGGCGTCTTAAGAGAAGTGATTTGCATTGGTTTAAATGGAGGTGCTGCACACTGGATCAGGCGCGACGAGGCAGTACCTTCAAGTGCTTTGTAATGCCTCGTCAATTTACGTCCTTCGGGCAAAAGGCATAAGACAAATTGTTCTGCGCATGCGCAGAGATAGCGTGTTTAAGTGTTTTGTACTCTGGGGATACATTTTATAGCAAAAGTAGTATTTTTTTTTATTAAAGTGTTAGTGAAGAAGCAACAGTTTGCGATATATTGTTATTTGATTCCTTCTATTAGTCCACTCTCGCCTTACATATATCTTGTACAAATTTTCAATCGGTAATAAAATATATTTTCATTCATCCAATCAAGTTGAAACATATTTTGTAAACCTTTAGTGGATCACAATTGATATTAATATAGTTTTTTTCAAATATGCATTCATTTCTTGTTTAAATCGCTCTAAAGTTAGTGAATCAGAAAGGAGTAAAAAGTTGACGTCAGCACACTCCAGCGTGACCCCCGACCGAACGTAAAACACAAAGAAAAATCTACTTCTGCTGGGCTGTATCAATAAGAAGGTTATTTTTCTGTATCTTTTGTCTATTGGATGGCTATTTTGCGAGATCGGACCGGATGAAAAGTTATAGGTTAGGTTAAGTTACTTAGTATTAAAGTTAGAGATGTCCTAACAATTTTAATGACATGAAAGTAAATTGTGTCATATGAATTTGCATTGAAATGTCTTTTAGAACCAAATGCATACTGAAACTGGAAATGCCTTGACGTGCCGTTCCGTGCCGTATGCCGCTACTAACCATCGGGCAAGGCGCGGCGCGGCAAGGCAGAAACGTCTCGCCTCGCCGTGCCGTATGCAATGTGCGGCCGGCCTTAGTAAATGTACACTCTTCTTCCTTTCCAGACATCAAAACATGTCTTCATTGACGCGGTTCGTATCAACTCCATTATCAAAGTTTTAAATTGAATATTTTCATTATCAAAATCTTAAACTGGATTCTCGTTTACAGTTAGCATACAGTTTAAGATTTCTATTAATGAATGAGTAAAGTTGAGGGTTTCTGATAACGAATGAGTACAGTTAAAAGTTTTGATAATGAATTAGTACAGTAAAGGATTTCTGATAATGAATAAGTACAGTTAAAAGTTTTGATAATAAATTAGTACAGTTTAGGATTTCTGATAATGAATGAGTACAGTTTAAAGTTTATATAATTAATGAGTACAGTTTAAAGTTTATATAATTAATGAGTACAGTTTAAAGTTTATATAATGAATGTGTGCAATTTAGAGTTTCTAATATCGAATGAATATAGTTTAAAGTTTTGATAATGAATGAGTACAGTTTAAAGTTTTGATAATGAATGGGTACAGTTTAAAGTTTTGATAATGAATGAGTACAGTTTAAAGTTTTGATAATGAATGGGTACAGTTTAACGCTTTGATAATGAATGAGTACAGTTTAAAGTTTTGATAATGAATGAGTACAGTTTAAAGTTTTTATATTAAATGAGTACAGTTTAAAGTTTTGATAATGAATGGGAACAGTTAAGGATTACTCATAATGAATGAGTACAATTTAAAGTTTTGATAATGAATGAGTACAGTTTAAAGTTTTGATAATGAAAAGGAGTACTGTGTAAAGTTTGTATAATTAAGTTAATCCAAAACGCGTAATCAAAGAACAATGTTTTATGTTAGGGAAGACAGAAGAATGTATACCAATAATTCTAACTAAATAGGTTTGATTATATTATTTATTTAAAAACATCCATCGTTTACATCAGCATCGAATGACCTGAATGAGTATTCCGTTAATGATTTCAAGGTTTAATAAAAAGCGTTAAACCAGTTTTGTAATATAAACTGCATCGCTGTAAGGAGTTAAACGTGTCACAATAAATGTTCCCGCTTTTAGCTTTGCTTCAAGCTCTCCTATTTCTACATTTCAATGAATACAAGAACGTGTAAAATTAGCATGAAAACGATCCCAACAACCGTGTCTGCTTTATTTATCTCTATTTCCAATGCTTTCGTATGAATTGTGTAGCTTTTCAAGGCTGGTAAATGTGACACACACAGATATATTTAGCATTCAAATTGTATCCCAGCTCGTTCGGCATGTCCTAATAAAGAATAAGCTATTCTCTGACATTACAGTAATTTTGTTTGTTATGGTTGTCTAAAACTGGGATTATAAATTTTAAACCAAAGACGACATATTGAATTGTACCTGCCTTCCTTAGATGGCGCCTTCTTTCCTGGGTTCGCCTACAATAGGAACTACAGTATACATAATTTCGAGACATGAACTATTTTATGGTGCGACGCTCCATTCTGGTTAATTACTTAAACACGAGGTCCGTTTTCATAACTCTTCTCTTCCTTCTCATAATGAAGTACTTTGGTTTCTTTTAACGGCTGGACCTAGCCTAAACATGCAGTTTAAGCGTACTAACTGCAGATTTGACCTTATCAGCTGCAGACTAGACATAACCTAACCTTAACATCAAAGCGTACCAGCTGCATACTAGACCTTACCTTGCCAGCTGCAGACTGAACCTATCCTAAGTTACCATTTAAGAATACCATTTGGAGACTAAACGTATCCTAACCTTACCAACTGCAGTCTTGACCTTACTATCTAAACGTACCAGCTGGAGACTAAACCTATCCTAACCTTACCAGGGTAAATTGACATAACCTAACCTAACCTTACCAACTGCAGACTTGACTTAGCCTAACCTTACCATCTAAGCGTACCAGCTGGAGACTAAACCTATCCTAACCTTACCAGGGTAAATTGACCTAACCTAACCTAACCTTATCAACCAAGCTTATAAGCTCCAGACTGGACATAACCTAACTTTCCCAACTGCAGACTTGACTTAGCCTAACCTTACCAACTTGATTCATACCAACTGCAGACTAAACCTATCCTGCCTTGCTGCCCTATCCTATCCTACCAGCTGAGAATCGTCCTAACCTAACCTTACTATCCAAGCGTACCAATTGCAGGCTAGACCTAACCTAACCTCACCAGCTGCAGATTTGACCTAACCTAACGTTAAAATCAAAGCGTAATAGCTGGAGACTTGACCTAACCTAGCCTTACCACCTAAGCATATCATCTGCGGACTAGACCTGATCTAACCTTACCATCTAAGCGTACTAGCTGCAGACTGAACCTACCATCTAAGCTTACCAACTGCAGACTTTACTTTATCTAACCTTGTCAAATAAGCTTATCAGCTGTAGACTTGACCTGACCTAACCTTACTCTCTAAGCTTATCAGCTGCAGACTGGACCTTACCTAACCATCCTTAGGAGGTTTTTTTTTGTTCTTCTAGTACTGTACTAGTATTAACAGAAGTAGTTTTTAAAACTTCTTACACTTATAATTTTTGTTGTTGTTATTAGTAAGACTATTAAAGTAATTAATCAAAGTAATTAATTAGAGATAGGTTGGATATGCACCTAATAAATAAGATTACATTATTTATTATATGAATATTACATGTCACTAGTTAAGCTAGTCGAGATTCAACGTGCAACGTTAAAGTTGCACAGAATTGCCGGAGTGAGCTCGCAGGTAATTATTATGAAATTTTAACATTGCAGCTGACATCCGCCGGAATTTAAATAGGAATTACTTGCCGAGCATACCAGCTGGGGAATTACTTTAATTTATTGTTCCCTGTCCGTGTTTATTTTACTGCAATCCAAACTTTGCTGCTTTCATTACATCTGGAGCTTTGCAAAAATTTGAAAAGGCGCTTTGAAATAAAAAAAAGGATTTCAAACAATATGTTCTGTAAATTATTAAACATTTTAATTTTTTGTATAATTTAGGTTCAGTGCTGATAACCTTTCTGTTTTTGAGAAATATAGATCCTTTAAAATTGTATGAATTAAAAAGTGAAGAAAATAAATAAAATAATTTCTAGTATACGTAACTGTAAGAGCCCAAAAATATATTTTAAGATTTTCCAGGTTATTCCTTTTATTAGACGCATTCTAGTACGCTAGCCCGTTATCTTTATTTTTTTACTTATGTACGAGTTACGTTAGGCTACCCATTTCCCATTTCTATCACGCAAACCTATTTCTGGTTACTTCCATATTAAGACTCTTATTGAAGCAATTATCGTGAAATAAAGGGCCTGATGTAGTACCTACTCCTGGCGGTTAGTTTGCTTCTTTTGCCACCAGCACGTTTACCTAGCATCATTTCAAAACAAATTCCATAGATTACACCATAATCAATATTTACAAACACATTTTACTTTTTATTCTAATTTACAAACAATTATTTCCAGAGTATGTATCACACCTGTTAATTTTACCTAGAAAAACCTAGGTTTTTTAAATAAATATTTCTAGAAACCTAAGATTTACCAACCCTGATAAAAGGGCAAACTCTGTGTGATTATCGCTCATTTCGATGATATTATAAACACTAAATTAAGTAAATATATACAGTGAATACCCGGTGAGAAGTGAAGAATCTGGTTTCCTAAAGATAACAGACTACTGATGCCCGGTTTGTAGTCAGTGGTACTGGGTGGCCACATTTACCATCATTAATCGATATCGATACTGAGTTCTGGATCTTCATCTTTGTTCACATGAGGCGCAGATAACATGAAGAGCAACCACTGGACCTCTTTATTCAGTTCGGGGCACTTCTCGCAACCACAGATAAAACTTAGGCTCAAAAACCTTGTTAATTGTATTACACACTGTGGAAAAAGTGAGAACAGAGAAAGACAGTGAAACGATGAATGTTGTGAAGAGTACTTATCTCACGACCTAACCTCCTTGTCGAAGAACACAAAGAAGTTGCTTAGGGAGAAGAGTAACTAGTCCAACATATGAAACCATTGCTCCCACGAATCCAACCTTAAACTCGTGACTCCCGCCCGGGTGACTAGCGTCAGGCCCGAGAGTGGGAGGGATTCTTGACGACCATTGGTACCAGTCTGCAAGAGCTTTTGGCCTCACTCTCAAGTCCCTTGGACGAGACGAACTGTAACCAAGGACTACTGATTCGACTGCTTTTCCAGAACCACTTGGGTCCAGTAGAACCTTCCAAACTGCCAGGTTTCGAACCTCAATACCCCGTCTGATTACCTCGGTGCAGGTAGTGCAATCGGACCTTTATCAACACTCGACTGGCCGTATAATACCTGAGAGCTGACACTCAGACTCGGTACTTGGTCCTGGGCGGTCATAAACCCATCCCGTAAGAGCTTCATTGTGTTATAATCGGGAATGTCTAGATTCTAGGAGATTAAAAAATGGGGGGGGATAGTAGCTAAAAGGAGTATCTATCGTTCGACTTTATCTCCTTGTCAAAGAACACAATGATATAACCTTATGTGGGACATCTGCAATCTAGTATATGAAACCTCTAGCCCCCACGAATCCAACATTAACGCAGTAAGCTCAGTATTTCTAAGCGTCTAACCTTTAAATAAGAGCAATAGTCTGGTTCTAACGTATTCAACTAATTCTCAACTACTTGTACATGTATTGGAAATCACCGCAGTTTAGGGTTCAGCTACAAATCCACTTGTAAAAATTCGAATTAAATTCGTCATTTTCAACAATTGTCATCAAATGGTATGAGTCTTATATGATGGGTATGCAAAATCTGAGACTACAGGTACATATTATTAATATATATATATATATATATATATATATATATATATATATATATATATATTCATACCACTCAAAATAACAAGTTCAACCGTGATAAATTATTGTACTATAATTAGGTATGAGCCGATACCGATTCTCTATTACAGGAATAGTCGATTTTATTGTTACCGAGCAATCGCCAATGCCCGATTCACCATTGATTTAATTGCCGATTCCGATTCTTGTTTTTTAACTGTCAAAATACTTGCGGTGTAATGTATTGGAAAAATAATTAATCATCAAGTATAACTTATTTATGTAATAGTTGCTTAGATTGAATTAAACGCTTAAAGCAAATGACGATTTGAGATAACAAAATATTATTATTTATGGCGTAACAACAATGACGATCAGAATCATTTCTGGTCCGTTTATGTGTCCCTTTATACGATATGTTTGTCATGCTTTCAGAAATTCCTATTCATAAACCAAGATCAAACGGTGTGTAGCCTATTACAGAAAACTCTCTTTAATCCGATACCTCCTGTTCACCGGCGTTCTGGTTCAGGAGGATCTTCTTTCAACGTCAGTGTAAACGGGAACATATTTATTTTTTTAAATTTCACCGTTAAAGATAAGATAACCTTTTATTGTAAAGAATATTCGTTATTGTTTAATCATTTCAAGTACAGCATAGGAAATGATTTCTGTGTATTTTTCATTATTATTAATTTTCAGGCAATACATATAAATATTGTCCAATGTACCATGTGTTTTTACTTGATATTTCAGTAATCCGGTGTTTTCAGTAATCCGGCAGTATTTCAGCCCTATATAAGTCGGATTAGTGATATTTTACTGTGCATTAAAACGGAACTAGGATTCACCACATGACCAAGATATTAATTAAATTCATTATTACAGAATATCATGTATGCCTATATAACTTAAAAGAACAGGTATCGACTTAAGAATCGAAAATCAGAAGACAAGTTTTAGAATCGGCTCATCCTTAATTATAATTAATATTACATGATTATAATCTATTTTATTTAAGTCATTAGCATAGTTATTTGTATAGTATTAAATTAAATGCAATCGTTGCAGGATGATACGATTGACTGATGTTTAATTACCCCTGCGGTTTGTGAATAGATGAAGCAATCATTATCTTTCGAACTGCGCTCCTTACAGCTTCCAGACGTCCATATAAATCATGCAAGAGGCCCTTCTATAACTCATTAATCATTCTTTGCTCGATCAATTAAGGTTCTTAGGGTATAGTCTCTAGATATAAATAAGAATACACAGTATTCCGAAACTCGTTTAAGTCATGTCTAAGTTAAACGCACTCGGCAGCGTGCGTTGTGACGAGCGCTCTCAAACACGCCTGAACGCGCAACACAGAGCTACTCAACCGTTGCAAAAAAACTACCAATTACGAAAACCCAAGTCACAAAATGTGGTAACATGTTTCAACATTTATGCTGTCGTCCTCAAGGACAAGTCAACACTAGCACAATTTTGAATGTTGCGTACTTTTTGGTTGGTTGAATTTTGCTCATTTGAAAGCTAAAAAATGTATACTTATGTTTGGTTATATTAATAATTAAAAGCAATTAACAAACAAATACACTAAGCAATTTAACAAAATTAAGTCATCAACAGTCCATATTGTCTACATTAATAAAAGATAACAATTAACAAATATTTCAAGAACAATCATCTAATCATATGAGCTAATGGCTTAATGTTGCACTGGTCACAATTAACAATTCATTGATGTGAAACCACATAATATTGTAAACACTATTTACTAAAAGTAAATTATCATAATTATAAAAACATAAAATATTAAAACAACGTACAATAAAATTTGGTCTAAATCATCACATAATTACAGAAAATACTGTCATAAATAAATAAGCTATTCCCTGCGTACATAAATCAGGATACGTAAAAAGACATTTAGAAATATACTGACAATTGAAAAATGCCATCATTAACCATATTTAAATTTAATTTAAACTCTTTAAATAATAAACCAAAATGAAGGATATTTGAAATTGGATTGGTCACGGCAGATCAGGTCATTAGGGACTTTATTAATAAAAATATTCCATCTTATATATTTTTATACCTAATATTGTCTTCATGTTTATTGACGTTCTAGTATTATTTGTTAAAATGTGTAATAGAAATGATCAATTATATATATTTCGGGAGGGCCCTGGGCCCCCTTACGTACGCCAGTTGAATGTCCCTAATGATATAATTACGTAGAATATACTTGACCAAACATAAATACACGACTTTATCCTAATTAGAAACTTCCAAGACATATATTTAACAGATTTGTAAAATATCACAAATTATACAGTTCTAGTTTATGTATCTGTTGCTACTTCAAGTACCTGATATATAACTGCATAAAACAACTGTGGCATAATGTTTAATTTAAATAAATGAAACCTCTATACCCCAAATTACTTTTTCTTTTATTAAAAAAATTATGTACATTTCAATTGCATAGCAATCATCCTCAGAGGAAATTTACAATAAAAACACATTTAAGCAACATTTTTCCTCATTTGTGGTATAGAGGTTTTATTTATTTAAGTTATACCTGATATAAATTTGTTGCATTTAATTTCAAGGGTTGATTTATTCTTGTAACAAAAAGCAAAAAAAGGTTTTCATTTAATTTTTTACTTTTTAGATTTTTACTTGGTTAATATTAAAAAATATCCGTATATAAGTGCAGTAAATAACAAGTATAATTAATACATAACAAGTTTTTGAGACAAAAATTAATACAAACAAACAAAATAACCATTTTCTAACAAATCACATTAGATTTTTACTAAACAAATAATAATGTCTACCGTATATTGTTATTACGATTAAATAATTTAAGTTATGTATATATATATATATATATATATATATATATATATATATATATATATATGTATATATATATATATATATATATATATATATATATATATATATATATATATATCATTTTATAACATTAGGTTATACACCAACATTATAATGTTTAATTCATGTTTAATAACATTACTAATATTTACTAAAGTGTGTAATAAAAATGATAATTTGCTTGTTGTGTTGTCATCTTGAATTTGCTGATTAAACTGTAAGTAGTTATTGCGAAACTAAGTGAATGCTTTGAACTTACTTTCTATGAGTAGGGTCAGCTTCATAAATGAAACGATTGTTTCGAAAGGCTTCAGCAAGTAAGTTCCAAGGTATTTACTCAGTTACGCAACAATTAATTTCTGTCATTTTTATATATATTTCAGGAGGGACCTGTTCTCCCATACATGAACGCTTCAGCAAGTGAGTTCAAAGTATTCTCTTAGTTACGCAATAGTTACTTAAGCTAATTTTTATATATATTTCAGGAGGGACCTGTTCTCTCTATTCACCTTATTGACTGGAGTAGAATGTTTATAATTACATCACTTACCCGAAAATACGAGATGACTTTATCAAATTTAGAAACTTTTAAGAAATATGTTCAAGTTTTGTAGAGTCACATAAGCTATACACATCTAGTCTATATAGCTGCTTTTGTTCTACCCGCATGAGACAGTAGGCGAGTAAAACAGCACCCGTAAAAGGGCACTCTTGAACGAGTAACGCACTCATACTTCTGTATGCGTCTCTATTAACCACTATAACTATCATATTTACTTGCTAATTATGCTTTCAGCTATTCATAAACCTGGCAACCTAATTTTACAGTTAATGTTTTAATCCAGATAAGCACCATCTTTGAACATAAATTGCCGTTTCACATTAATATAAACGCCACATTACTGTGCATGACGTAGTGACGTGGACAGCATAATATAGAAGCATTAATTTATAGCATTGTCGGTGTCTACTCGAGCCGACAATGCTCAGAGCTTGGGTCATTGGCGGGGAATTTTTATCTTTATGACCTTGGGGTTTGTGGCTAAGTACTCAGCCCGGGACAGAATTATTAATTACGCACCTACTTGTCTGGAACAGTTACTCGGAACGGTTAGTATCACTGTTCCTTAGAGTTACAAATTATTATATCTTGAAAACAAGTTAGTCGCAAATTTAGGAATTGTAAATATATAAACATAATTTCTTACTGTATCGAATTTATGGTTCTAGAAATTTTCATTTAAGATTTCTTACCGATAAATTGTCTTTCACGTATTTACATTGATATAACTTTAGCCGTAGCGTGTTGCTGTGATATCTGGTCAGAAGAATGTCAATCAAAGTTATGGAAAATATTCGTTTTAAATTGTGTCATTTTATGACAATACTTTTTTATGTTCATTGGGAAAATATTTCGAAGTGTCGTTTTAAGTATATATTTATTTAATTAAATGGTTTATCTGTTAAACGTTTGTATAATTACATAGTACGTTCTCACAAAGAACTATTGATGTTTGCCTAGAATGGTTTTCCCTTCGAAACATTTAAATTGTTCTTACGAATAAAAAGTAGTGTAAGTTTTTAATAATATAACTAATTCTAGAAATAAATGTCATTTTATAAAAAAGCTACGAAATTCCTGCTTTGGAGTTCAACTTAGTTTTTAGCCAAAACTGTATAGCCTACCTTAAATTTCACTATTCCATTTTTAAAAATAGGTTAATTCATTGAAATTAATATTTTATTTTTCTATTCTTTAAGAATTGACTAAAACATATTTCTCTTCCCTTCTCACGACTCTCACATAGATGCGAATCGTAGGCCTACAATATTTTCATTCACGACCCACGGTTTCCACGAATATCCCAGTTGTAGTTTTACAAACATAACAGACTTCTCGTTTTAAATATGAATAGGCTAACTCAGGGACATATTATGTCAATACTTTGCAAATATACATAGTGTTCTCATTTCTTTAAGGTGTCTTTTAAAAGCGCTGCTCTACGTGCCTTTCTTAAATGGCTCTCTATAATTGATATCCTGGTCTTGTAAGCCATTATCTTACTCTGTAACCCAGGCGCATTTCTGTTTTTTGTTCAATAGATTGGCGCTATTCAGTTGGCAAGCCTGTTTCACATCCCAGGGACGTGTTTCCGTTCTGGAGTAGGAGCGTAATTTTTTCCGCTTATCCGCAAAGTTTCTATTTATAAATGTTTGCACTCTCCCTATTTTTGTAGAACCTAGAACATAAACACTATTTTAAGATAAATATTTACCTTATTATCATTTTTGTTAACGAAAACATCTCTTAGTTCTTTAGTATTTTCTAGAATTTAATTTTACAAAATATCAAGGGAAGGTAAAATTGATGGATTGGATTACCCCTCCCTTCGAAACTTATAATCTTAATCGATAAAGTTGTAAATCTCATTGTAAAAGATTTACGACAGTGTATAAAGGATTTTATTTCTAATTGCTAGCACGTAGGGGGCGTATAACATTAGAGGGATATTATATCTAACTGTTACCAACTTAAGACTAAATATATCATTAGAGGGATGTTATTTCTAATTGTTACTAAGATTCATGTTTAATAATATAAAAGCATTGTTGGTTTAAGAATAGAATCCTGAAGAGAATTAAGGTCGTCAGATTTAGCCTGACCAGTGACCATGAGATCAACAGAAATACTCATATTTATGGGAGTTTATGTTTGTGGTGGGAGTACGGGCTGGCACAGTCTCTTGTTAACGTTCAAACACATTCTTTACTCTATAAATACGTAGCAGTTATTTTATAATATGTAGCAGTTACATTGTCATGTGTAGTCGTACATTTATAATAGTAGCACTTACTTTATAATATGTAGCAGTTACATTAAAATGCGTAGCCGTCATTGTATAATGTGTACCAATTGCTTTATAATACGTAACACTTACGTAACAACATGTAGTTGTTACTTTATAATATGTAGAAGTTACTTTATAAATATTTATCTGCTACTTTATAATATATTACAGTTACTCTGTAATATGTAGCCGTTATTTTATAAGTGTATCAGTTAATTTATGTAACTTTATAAGCAGGTAGCAGTAACTTTGTAACATGTAGCAGTAACTTTATAATATGTAGTAGTTACTTTATAACATGTAGTAGTTACTTTATAACATGTATCAGTTACTTTATAACATGTAGCAGTTATTTTATAACATGTATCAGTTATTTTATAACATGTAGCTGTTACTTTATAACATGTAGCAGTTACTTTATAACATGTAGCAGTTACTTTATAACATGTATCAGTTACTTTATAACATGTAGCAGTTACTTTATAACATGTAGCAGTTACTTTATAACATGTAGTAGTTACTTTATAACATGTATCAGTTACTTTATAACATGTAGCAGTTATTTTATAACATGTAGCAGTTATTTTATAACATGTAGCAGTTACTTTATAACATGTAGCAGTTACTTTATAATATGTAGCAGTTAATTTGTAACATGAAGCAGTTACTTTATAAGATGTAGCAGTTACTTTATAACATGTAGCACTTACTTTATAACATGTATCAGTTACTTTATAACATGTAGCAGTTACTTTATAATATGTAGTAGTTACTTTATAACATGTAGTAGTTACTTTATAACATGTAGCAGTTAATTTGTAACATGAAGCAGTTACTTTATAACATGTAGCAGTTACTTTATAACATGTAGCAGTTACTTTATAACATGTAGCAGTTACTTTATAACATGTAGCAGTTACTTTATAACATGTAGTAGTTACTTTATAACATGTATCAGTTAATTTGTAACATGAAGCAGTTACTTTATAACATGTAGCTGTTACTTTATAACATGTATCAGTTACTTTATAACATGTAGCAGTTATTTTATAACATGTAGCAGTTACTTTATAACATGTAGCTGTTACTTTATAACATGTAGTAGTTACTTTATAACTTGTAGCTGTTACTTTATAACATGTAGCAGTTACTTTATAACATGTAGCAGTTATTTTATAACATGTATCAGTTATTTTATAACATGTAGCTGTTACTTTATAACATGTAGCAGTTACTTTATAACATGTAGTAGTTACTTTATAACATGTATCAGTTACTTTATAACATGTAGCAGTTATTTTATAACATGTATCAGTTATTTTATAACATGTAGCTGTTACTTTATAACATGTAGCAGTTACTTTATAACATGTAGCAGTTACTTTATAACATGTCGCAGTTAATTTATAACATGTAGTAGTTACTTTATAACATGTAGCAGTTACTTTATGACATGTAGCAGTTATTTTATAACATGTATCAGTTATTTTATAACATGTAGCAGTTACTTTATAACATGTAGCAGTTACTTTATAACATGTAGCAGTTGCTTTATAACATGTATCAGTTATTTTATAACATGTAGCACTTACTTTATAACATGTAGCAGTTACTTTATAACATGTCGCAGTTAATTTATAACATGTAGTAGTTACTTTATAACATGTAGCAGTTACTTTATAACATGTAGCACTTACTTTATAACATGTAGCAGTTACTTTATAACATGAAGCAGTTACTTTATAACATGTAGTAGTTACTTTATAACATGTAGCAGTTACTTTATAACATGTAGCAGTTATTTTATAACATGTAGCAGTTACTTTATAACATGTAGCAGTTACTTTATAATATGTAGCAGTTAATTTGTAACATGAAGCAGTTACTTTATAAGATGTAGCAGTTACTTTATAACATGTAGCACTTACTTTATAACATGTATCAGTTACTTTATAACATGTAGCAGTTACTTTATAATATGTAGTAGTTACTTTATAACATGTAGTAGTTACTTTATAACATGTAGCAGTTAATTTGTAACATGAAGCAGTTACTTTATAACATGTAGCAGTTACTTTATAACATGTAGCAGTTACTTTATAACATGTAGCAGTTACTTTATAACATGTAGCAGTTACTTTATAACATGTAGTAGTTACTTTATAACATGTAGCAGTTAATTTGTAACATGAAGCAGTTAATTTATAACATGTAGCAGATACTTTATAACATGTAGCAGTTACTTTATGACATGTAGCACTTACTTTATAACATGTAGCAGTTACTTTATAACATGTAGCAGTTATTTTATAACATGTAGCAGTTACTTTATAACATGTAGCAGTTACTTTATAATATGTAGTAGTTACTTTATAACATGTAGCAGTTACTTTATAACATGTAGCAGTTACTTTATAACATGTAGCAGTTACTTTATAATATGTAGCAGTTACTTTATAACATGTAGCAGTTACTTTATAACATGTAGCAGTTACTTTATAACATGTAGCAGTTACTTTATAACATGTAGCAGTTACTTTATAACATGCAGCAGTTACTTTATAACATGTAGCAGTTACTTTATAACATGTAGCAGTTACTTTATAATATGTAGTAGTTACTTTATAACATGTAGCAGTTACTTTATAACATGTAGCAGTTACTTTATAACATGTAGTAGTTACTTTATAACATGTAGCAGTTACTTTATAACATGTAGCAGTTACTTTATAACATGCAGCAGTTACTTTATAACATGTAGCAGTTACTTTATAACATGTAGCAGTTACTTTATAATATGTAGCAGTTACTTTATAACATGTAGCAGTTACTTTATAACATGTAGCAGTTACTTTATAACATGTAGTAGTTACTTTATAACATGTAGCAGTTACTTTATAACATGTAGCAGTTACTTTATAACATGCAGCAGTTACTTTATAACATGTAGCAGTTACTTTATAACATGTAGCAGTTACTTTATAACATGTAGCAGTTACTTTCTAATAAGTAGCAGTTACTTTATAACATGTAGCAGTTACTTTATAACATGTAGACGTTACTTTATAACATGTAGCAATTACATTGTAACATGTAGCAGTTACTTTATAACATGTAGCAGTTACTTTATAATATTTAGCAGTTTTATAACATACAGGGAATGGATCTGTATTGCATTTGAGAAGCTTGAAAGAGAAAACACTTGTGAAACTATTCCTAGACAAAGTTAATCCGGCTCCGATACAAAGACAAAGTTGAAGAAGGCATCCAAAGTTCGGTGCAATTAACACCTTTGTGTGCACCAAGGTAATTACAGACGAGTTAGCTTGCACTTAAAGCGCCGTCTACAAGTTGGGAAACAAAACAATTATGTGGAAGCTACTCAGCGTAACTTACTCGAGCGTGAAGCGGCTTTTAGAGGTTAGGTTAGTGGAAATAAGAGGATTAAGTACGTAACACTTAAAATGCATCAATATAGTTACATATTGCTTATACCAAGATTGTTGTTTCATGGATTTATTAATATCTGTCAATTACTTATTGAAAATTACAAAATGGTCCAGACTAGAAAAGGGTAGACTTATTTATTTTATATTGGCCCTCTTTCTTCACTTTTTGCAAACTTTCTGTAGTTTCTTATGTTTTTCAAATACTTTCGTGCAGAAACGTTTGAACCATCCCGTGGCACACTGAGAGCATTTAAGCTCTCCGTAAATAACAAGACATGAATAAATTAAGATTAAATAGAATAAATAACCCAGTTCATAAAATATAGTTGATATTAAAAAAATCGCTGTTTAAAAATTCGGAGAAAATCAAAACATTAAAAAAAAGTCGAATAACTGTATTTATGTTTATAAAAGAAATTCAATTTATCAATCGTGTTGGCACATTTCAAGTGACTCGTAGACTATAGTATGGAGTTTCTGATTCAACGCAACACTCCAGAGTCTACCGCTGATAACTTTACCTTGGGAAGCTGTGATGAGAGACAAGTCAACGAAAGTGGTGACGTTACTAGCGATTCAAACATGTTCCTTATCGCTGGTCATTATTACTGTTAGCGTAGTAACGAAGGGACATCCATCTTCCACCCACTCCATGTAGTGACAAACCTATCAGATATAATCTACAATAGTTCTGCTTGATAAGGCTAGTCTGAAATGCAACTGCGAAAATTAAAGGGAATTATGAACGTCATAAATAAAAAAGCTTCACCACTTTTAGGTAGACACTATAAAAACCTAGTGTTTTAGAAATCAAATCTATTTTTTTATGACCATAGTTGTATTAATAATTGTATCGTTTTATGTGTCTAAAGTTCTTTTATAAAAATGTATAATGCAATAAGAAATTTAATTAATAAATTATAATAATATAATTTAATTATAATTCAGTTATAATTTAGCCCGTAATTATAAATATTATATCACTACAATTTATAACGTACCATTATAATATTTAAGTTGGTATTCCATAAGCAGACAAATTTAAATTAAGAATTTTTCGTCTTTGAAAAACCCCTAAAGTTAAATAATTAGGGGTCTTTAAAATTACTTTATAAGAAAGGAAGTTTTGTGAGTGACTAAATTACAGACATTTTAAAAGGAAATTTTAAGCTTACTCTTCAATAATTAAACTGGTTTAAACAAAATTATTTTCCTTTTTTTTAAAAGCAATATTTTAAAATTATTAACAATTATTCAAGTACTAATTGTGAAACAAAAGCTAACAGCAATTATAAAGAACGCTCAGAGGTAAAATTAATTTACTCTCGAAGCCGCGTCAAGGCAAGCTTATAATCATAATTTTACGCGCCAGCTTTGAGAAGCATGAAATTAATGTCCAAACGCAAAATGAAAGGATTAAAAAATAACTCTCTCACGAGAATTAAATTGACAGTATATTAGGTTATATTTTTAAAAGTTATGTAACTGGTTCTCAAACTTGTCCCTAAACTGTTATACTAATCCTCTAGCGTGCTTTTAATTAGTTATTTTACATGTGTCGAGAATCAAGGATTTGGCGGTACAGTGGAACTCCTCAATCCGAACTAATTGGGGCTATAGCCTGTTCGGATTTGCCGAAAGAGTTCGGATTTCGGATTTGCTGAGTAATTTGCATTTGACAGAAGTGCGTTTTTTTATTAAAGAATAATATTAGAGCATTCATTACATATTTCTGTATCAAAAATTGAACGGCTTTGCAGTACTACAAGTGAAAAGTCTTTGGAACAAGCCATCACATGATAGTTTCTAAGAATGAAAACTGTCTATATCTCTCTATATATGAATGGTTGTCCTAAGTGACTGACAGAGAATCTACGTAGAGTCGAAACTATAAAAGGTAAGGACTTGAAATTTTCAGCGTACATTCCGTTCTAACAAAAACCCACACTAAGAAAGGATTTTGGCAAAATGTTGTTTTCAAAGGTTGAAAATTGTAAAATTCCGTGCAAAGTATACAAGTCCCATATGAAATGTACAGTGAAAGTATAATTTTGAAGACTTTGCCTGTTTTATAATTAGTATAACTTATTACTAGAAAACAACTATTCCATAATCATTTGTAATTATTAGTTGTTTTAAATTAACATATAAAGTGACAATTTTAAACTAGTGAGGGCGAAGCCGCTAAGGAGCGCTAGTTAAGTATATATCTAAACATTTCTTAGAATTTTCTACTGACGGTAACGTTTTTATAAAGAATGTTACTTGCAGGCTATATACATTTGAGACATACGTATTCCAGGAACGTATACACATTTCGATAAATAGAAAAAAATATATATTTTACTATCGTACTAGCCAACGCCAACCCTCGGCAGTTGAGCCACTTGCCAAGGGCTCAGCTAGTACTTAAGGGCCTCTACCAGAATAGCATCCCCTGACTGAATCAGCATCCATGACTCCACTTTGACATCGTGAGGACGGTAGTTTTCCGACTCTATGCATGTTTGACCCAACAAGAATGGTGTGGACATTCCTGAGGATAGGGTTACCAAGAAATCCTGACGGCAGAAGGAAAAGGAGACTTCAGCTTAGTTAGAAAGAAAGTATAAATCTAGCAAATAAATACAGAGAATTGAGTGAAATATTTTGTGGAGGAAGGGAAATGAAAACTGTGTGGATATAAGAGGACGTTTTAAGCCGATTAAAATTTATTCTAAAAAGCACAGTCTTTCGGGAGCATGTAGAGATATTCTCTATTCTATCAATTGCAGCTTATTTTAAATTTATATTATTTAAACAATAGACACAAAGGAAATAATTCTAAAGCGTGTTTCTATATGATGAGCTACAGAAATAGAAATATCTCAGTTCTAGAGAGCGACTGAAAGAAACCTATTATTGGCCTCCTCTCTACAAGTATTTGTTTGTATTTGTATAAAGCCCGTGTTGAATCTATCTCGCCCAAGTGCATTCAATTGTTTAATGAAGTGAATTACATGATGTAGTCAACAATGCAGTGGGAATAGCACTGAACCAGCTGCCCTAGTTTCTCAGTGCTATTCATAGCATTAAACACTTCAGGATGGAGCAGACCTGATTAAACCAGAGTCTAGACGTTAACGTTTATAAATTTGAGTTGGCTTATGAGTTAAGGTGACTTATACATTAATGTATACGCACTCACAATTATAAATACTTCATTCTCATAAGCGTTTCTATGATTTATGTTATCATTATCAGTGATATGCAAGATAAACTTTATGTCCTAGGTGTGATTTTATAGTACTATGGTAATATCGAAACGCGTATGGGAAAAGCGTTTATACTTGTGAGTTTCTGTACAGTTGTTTGTTAATTATCTCCTTCCTGGAATATTATTGCTAGTTCCCAGATAATTACTACTGGAAATATATATTACAATAATAGACTTGCTTTTCTTCTGTATTAGCCACAACCCCAATGGACGCTGCCATCATTTTGTAACTTTGTATACTGGAGCTGTCTCCTCGATCTGCTGTCTCAGGTTGTCAGCCACGATATACTTGTTTAGGGAAGTCCTCTCCTCCCTTCTCATTTATCTTACAGCAGAAGTTCCAACCGATCTTATTTCTCTGTCACGATATGAAATTTTTTCATAGCCATAGTGAGAATCTGTTTTCCTTTTCAATTTTGTTACGTAATGTGTAATAAACCTTAGGTATGCGTCGATAGACCAGCACTCGAGGTTTCCACCCTTTTCTTGGCATCTTCAGTTAGCAAACTAGCTCGATATCATGTTCTGTTGGCACCCTGGCTTCGAGGTCATGAGGAAAACACAAAGGACCGAAGTAGTTGCAATGCTTCTATATAGATGAACGTCCTACAAATTATTCATAGACCTTCTTAAAATATTTACGACAATTATTATTACCATACAATTTTCTTAACGAAAATACGCAGATGCGGGAATACACTCGTCATAGCGAATGTTAAATGGTCTACTTGCAGTAAGTGACCGCGGCCTAACGTAGGCACAAGTTTTCTCTTATTTGCACTGCCATAGATCTGCGTGTTCTCTCTTTGGGGTCTACATGTTATTTATTTATGGTCTACATGCCCTTTTTCGGGGTCTACCTGTCCTTTCCTTGGAATCTAAATGTCCTTTACGCTAAGGATTCCTCTATGTACGCTCTTTTCATGGATTTTTTACGCCCTTTACTTTGGGCTTACATGTCCCTTAATTGAGGTTTACATGTCTTATCCTTGAAGTCTATATGACCTTCCCTTCGTAACAACAATTTCTTTCCTTGGGGGGTTTACATGATCTTTCTTTGGAGTCTATATGTCCTTCATTGAGTTCTAGATGTCAGTTTTATATGACCTTTTTTTTGTGGTCAAGTTTAAGTCCTTCATTTCCTTGGGGTTTACATGCCCTTTCATTGGAATCTACATGTCTTTCCTTGGGGTCTACATGCCTTATCCTTAGGGTCTACATGCCCATTCATTGGAGTCTGCATGTCCTTCCTTGGGGTCTACATGTCCTATGCTTAGGACCTACATGCGCTATCATTGGAGTCGGCATGCCCTTCGTTGGAGTCTACATTTCCTAACTTAGGGCCTACATGCGCATTCTTTGGAATGTACATGTCTTTCCTTGGGGTCTACATGTCCTATCCTTGGGGTCTACATGCCCTTTCTTTGTAGTCGACTTGTTTTTCATTGGGGTCTACATGTCCTATCCTTAGGGTCTACATACTCTTTCTTTGGAGTTTACATCTCCTTCCTTGGGGTCTACATGTCCTATGCTTAGGACCTACATGCGCTTTCATTGGAGTCGGCATGCCCTTCGTTGGAGTCTACATTTCCTAACTTAGGGCCTACATGTGCATTCTTTGGAATGTACATGTCTTTCCTTGGGGTCTACATGTCCTATCCTTTGGGTCTACATGCCCTTTCTTTGTAGTCGACATGTTTTTCATTGGGGTCTACATGTCCTATCCTTAGGGTCTACATACTCTTTCTTTGGAGTCTGCATGTCCTTCCTTGGGGTCTACATGTCCTATGCTTAGGACCTACATGCGCTTTCATTGGAGTTGGCATGCCCTTCGTTGGAGTCTACATTTCCTAACTTAGGGCCTACATGTGCATTCTTTGGAATGTACATGTCTTTCCTTGGGGTCTACATGCCCTATGCTTAGAGCCTACATGCCCTTTCTTTGTAGTCGACATGTTTTTCATTGGGGTCTACATGTCCTATCCTTAGGGTCTACATACTCTTTCTTTGGAGTTTACATCTCCTTCCTTGGGGTCTACATGTCCTTTCCTTGTGGTCTAGATGACCTTTTAAGGTTTATAAGTGACTCCCATTGAGAGTAAACCTGTAGCTACCCTACCATGCACATACATCATCTGCCAGAAGGTCTCAATTCTATCTTTTGTCACAATTCTTTCCAATTCTACTTCGCGATAATAGCCATACTGACCGTAAAACTGTTTTTAAATAACATAGAAAATATATTACACCACTTTCAGAAATTTTTGTGAAATTGGTTTTTCAAAATACAAGTAATTTATAGTTTTCTACAAATGTTAAAACCTTTCATTGAAAAAAACTAAAATTCAATAAAACCTTTCTTTTAACCGCCTTTTGTTTTACCTCTATAAGTTGTGTGTGCTTTAAACATCATCCAATTCAGCGAAAACTTTTCCGTTCTCTCTCTCTTTATATGCGTCCTTCTTTAAATAGTTTCTTTTGGTTTCTGATACACTTATGACGTTATTGAGCTTCATACCTCTCTCCAATACAACTTTATTTCTCGTTTTTATATATTTCTCGTTTTTAGCTCTTTTATATAGGCTTTTGATGACAGTACAGGCTACAGTATTTTGATGACAATTTCTGAGTTTACACATTACAAGGAAACAGTTTCACATACAAAAAGGTGTCATTATTGTTATTGATAATTTTACTTACGTTTCTCAATGAACCATAAAGTTCTATTACTGCTTTAACCAATTATTTTTATGACGTAACAACTCCCTTCCAAGAAATATAAATTAATCGGCAGCCTCAAACACGAGTACACATTGGGGCATTTTATTTTACTATAGGCTTCAGGGAAGATGTTTCCCCTCCTAAACCCGCATACGTGACGTCACTTCATGTGCCTCCCTAAATTGTTCTACCCTACCGGCGCATTAAATTTATTTCACTCAACACGTCCTAAACAATAAACAACAGTTATCTCAAACATAAAATAAAGTTCAACCGTAAAACGTATCTAAATAGCAAAACGCAATTGTAAATCTATGCAATATTGGATAGGCGTAAGGTAATAAAAAATGAGTGGAATATTTTAAATAATAATTATAATTTTGTCCACAGGCATTACCAGCGACACAAATACTATCTATTAGGAAAGATCAATACGTAAACCATCGTACGCGTAATCAATTCAAAATCTACTTTTATTTTCTGTACTTCAGGTATAAGAACTCCACTTATACGAACTATCATCAAAACCTTTCAAGTACCTTAGTTCCATG
>JBAIZL010000098.1:302500-325000 GCA_036971475.1 Prosapia bicincta
GTAATAGCATTTGTCTATTATAAATAAAAAATTACTATAAAGTACATTTTAAATAGAAGACATTTTAACATAATATAATGTAAAATGTAATCAAATTATGATTAAGCTCAATTTAAACAGAAACATACCAACTAAAATTAACTACAAAATGTTATTATATATGCTAAAACAAAGAATTGTTATTTTCTTCAACTTTTTCCGATTTCTAAACAATACGAAAAATCTTATAGTCATGAGGAATTGTATCATAAAAATAGATTGTTTGGCTTGTAAAACATCATACTTTCTTTTTTTGATAGGCATTCTTTTGGAGTAAAGTTTTAGTAAATTGTGAGTGCTGTTGGTGTTATATTTTTGTCCTTTCTTTGGGATAAATTTTTCCACTCATCGGAAAAATTCAACTTGAATTCGATTGTTTGATCAGGTCGATTTTTCAAAGCACATATATCTACAACTTGTAGAGACCCATAGATCCATCCTAGCCTAATAATTTTATAAAATAAGTGGTTGGCAAAGTTTTTGAAGTATTTGTGATCTGAGTAATTGACTGTGTATGGGGCAGGCGATTTCCTGGCCTCTTCAAGATCGAAACATCCTCTGCTGGAATACTAACTACTCTATTTTTCAATTTCCGCTCAATGCAGGAGTGCATGGAGTCTGCCTCTATTTGTATGTGGCCGACTTCTAAGAACTTTTTTCGAATTCTATGTTGTTCGAAGATGCAAATTGGACAAGAGCATTGGCTAGTGTAGAGCATCAATTATGATAGGAACAGCCATCACTATACAGCCTTATAAAACACATAAACACTTTTGTTCGATTGCCAGCTAGGTGACAGTACTCATAAATAACACCTAACCACCACAAACATGAGAAAAAATTGCTTGTTCCCATTCAGTTCTAACAGCAATGTTACAGCTTGGAGTTACGAGTTCTGCAAACTTGTTAAAATATAGCATGGAGTTATGAGTTTTGATAATTCGTCAATAGGGCAAAAAATAATACGTTTTGGAGTTCAGAGGTACTCTCATTATGTAGATAATACTTTACTTGACAGGTAGGATCAAAAAACGATTTTCACAAAATTGTGGAGTTTCGAGGTTTGCGAATTAGGGTAGTGATTTGTGATTAGATGTTTTTAGTATCACTTTACTATAGTTTATTCCAAATAAAAAGTGAATAGGCATATAGTGAATAGCAAAAACCCTTGATAGGTTATTTTCTATATTTTGAGATATTCCTTCCAATCTGTAACCAGCTACGAGAAACTTTACACGTGACACGATATGAGTACATAACAACTCATGTTCAGGTAATAACTCGATAAGGGATCTTCAAGTTCTGATTACGCGGCCCATAGGTGAATATATACCGCGACAAACTTCCTGTAAATAAATATGTACCATAATCCCAAACAACCTTTGAATACATACATATAAAATCCATAAATGAACAACTACTTACAAATGAACTAAATACATAATTTCGCAATGGTTATTTACCTGAGTAATACCGGAAGTGTACTTAACAAGTGATATAAAAAAGTTGGTCAATTCCTCTTGGGTCACTAAATTGTTTTTTTAATTTAGTTACTGTTTTATTAAATAATTACAATTATTATAAATAATGTAACATAACCTATGCGTTCAAACAGCTGTTCTACCACATAAACTATAGCATAAAATCAGATTTTTTATGAAGTCATATGTTATCACTTATGTTTAGCAAAGTGGGACGAAATATCTATATTGCATACCTTCCCCCTTTCATAAAAAGTTATTTTCCCACATAAAGTTAAAATGAATTTATTGAATTTAATTAAGGAATTATTATTTAAATAAACTGTATTAATAACAAGTGTCATCACTATAACTTTTGAAAAAAAGGTATTTGAACTTGAGTGAATGAATAAAAAGTATTTTATTAACAATTGAAAATTTGAAATATATATATATATATATATATATATATATATATATATATATATATATATATGTATGTATATATATACCTATAAGGGGAGTGTGTAATGATAAATAGAAGGATTTGAAAAATATATATTGGGAGATAGTGAACTGAAAGTAGGAAGCGAAAGATACTTATTTAAATTAAGCAATCTAAAAAATGTCAACATTTTAAACCACAATTTGAGCGCCAAGCCTCTAAGAAAAAAAGTGTTGAACTCTTGCATCTTTGAATACCAGAGTTTCTCAAGGCAGGCCCACGGACGGGTTCGTCTAGTCCAGTAACCAGTCACGTTTTAAATTGACTTTGTTGCGTTTTTTCTCACAGAGAATCATCCAAGAGTAAATATTTAATTTACTGGAGCGGTGCTAGGTGTTAAATTACCCCTTCGCATTGTAACACGCTTACGCTATGGGGTGACGAGCTAAGTGGTCTCGATTACCGGTCACTTGTGGCAATCACTACTTCTTGGGAATAGTTGAAAGCTTTAAGAATTAAATGGAATTTAAACAAGACACACGCCAATACGTGCACGTGCGCACTTACACACACAAGTCAAACAAACGGGATAGTATTTATAAACAATATTCGAGCTGGGTTGTGAGTTAAGGTTATAAACACAACAAATACACAGAACTCACAAATATAGAACTTTAATTTCATACGCGTTTCAATCATTTATGCCATCATCATAAGTGATGCCACCACAAACATATTACTTTAAATAAAGAAATGGAACATGACATATCGGTTTTGGGCGTTGCCACATTTACAACCAAGTCTACTATATATTTGCCATGAACAAAATGCGATTGCTACAAATATTTAATTTTTAAAAAACGATAATATTATAAAACATATTATTAGCAAAATTATTTAAATAATTCCAAAAAACGATAATATTTAACACTAAATGTATTTACATTCGAAATGGTTCTAATTCATTATTAACAATTTTATTTTCATATCTATAAATAAATAAAGTTTCCCATGTATTAATTTCTTAACATTTATTACATTTTTTAAAAGGGTTATAGTTTTACTTATACGTGGTCCAAACATATTAGAGCGAAAGAACATTTTCCCCATTTAAAATATAATAGGCCTTAAACAATCAATGATGAATCATTGTTTGGATGAGAAACATATACAGTATTAAGAAGTGAAAATGTAACCCTTTCGAAATATGTGATACATTTAAATTAATTATTTGCATGGGAAACTTTATTTATAAAGTTTTTAAGTTAATCCTATTAAAATATCATAATATTAGCTCATAAACTATTGCTTTATACTCACACTTAATCCTATATCTGGCCATCCGAGGGTCAAGCTTATAAACTAGTGATGCAAACTCACAGTTAACTCTATATCTTCCCATCCATAAGTCTAGCTCCTAAACTAGATCTGTAGAATTACGCTTAACCCTATATCTGGTCAACCGTAAGTCTAACTCCTAAACTAGTATCGAGGCTCACATATAACCCTATTTCTCCCCATCATAAGTCTAGCTCCTAAATTAGTGTTGTAGACTTACACTTAACCCTATATCTGGTCAACCGTAAGTCTAACTCCTAAACTAGTATCGAGGCTCACATATAACCCTATTTCTCCCCATCATAAGTCTAGCTCCTAAATTAGTGTTGTAGACTTACACTTAACCCTATATCTGGTCAACCGTAAGTCTAACTCCTAAACTAGTATCGAGGCTCACATATAACCCTATTTCTCCCCATCATAAGTCTAGCTCCTAAATTAGTGTTGTAGACTTACACTTAACCCTATACCTGGTCAACCGTAAGTCTAACTCCTAAGCTAGTGTTGAGGCTCACACTTAACCCTATATTTCCCCATCCCTAAGTCTAACTTCTAAACTAGTGTTGTAGACTTACACTTAACCCTATATCTGGTCAACCGTAAGTCTAACTCCTAAACTAGTATCGGGGCTCACATATAACCCTATTTCTCCCCATCATAAGTCTAGCTCCTAAATTAGTGTTGTAGACTTACACTTAACCCTATACCTGGTCAACCGTAAGTCTAACCCCTAAGCTAGTGTTGAGGCTCACACTTAACCCTATATTTCCCCATCCCTAAGTCTAACTTCTAAACTAGTGTTGTAGACTTACACTTAACCCTATATCTGGTCAACCGTAAGTCTAACTCCTAAACTAGTATCGGGGCTCACATATAACCCTATTTCTCCCCATCATAAGTCTAGCTTCTAAACTAGTGTTGTAGACTTACACTTAACCCTATATCTGGTCAACCGTAAGTCTAACTCCTAAGCTAGTGTTGAGGCTCACACTTAACCCTATATCTCCCCATCATAAGTCTAGCTCCTAAACTAGTGTTGTAGACTTACACTTAACCCTATATCTGGTCAACCGTAAGTCTAACCCCTAAGCTAGTATCGAGGCTCACATATAACCCTATTTCTCCCCATTATAAGTCTAGCTTCTAAACTAGTGTTGTAGACTTACACTTAACCCTATATCTGGTCAACCGTAAGTCTAACTCCTAAACTAGTATCGAGGCTCACATATAACCCTATTTCTCCCCATTAAAAGTCTAGCTTCTAAACTAGTGTTGTAGACTTACACTCAACCCTATATCTCCCCATCCCTAAGTCTAACTCCTAAGCTAGTGTTGAGGCTCACACTTAACCCTATATCTTCCCATCCCTAAGTCCAACTCCCAAGCTAGTGTTGTAGACTTACACTTACCCTATATCTGGTCAACAGTAAGTCTAACTCCTAAGCTAGTGTTGAGGCTCACACTTAACCCTATATTTCCCCATCCCTAAGTCTAACTTCTAAACTAGTGTTGTAGACTTACACTTAACCCTATATCTGGTCAACAGTAAGTCTAACTCCTAAGCTAGTGTTGAGGCTCACACTTAACCCTATATTTCCCCATCCCTAAGTCTAACTTCTAAACTAGTGTTGTAGACTTACACTTAACCCTATACCTGGTCAACCGTAAATCTAACTCCTAAACTATTACCAAGGTATACATATAACCCTATTTCTCCCCATCATAAGTCTAGCTTCTAAACTAGTGTTGTAGACTTACACTTAACCCTATATCTGGTCAACCGTAAGTCTAACTCCTAACCTAGTGTTGAGGCTCACATATAACCCTATTTCTCCCTGTCCCTAAGTCTAGCTTCTAAACTAGTGTTGTAGACTTACACTTAACCCTATATCTGGTCAAGCGTAAATCTAACTCCTAAGCTAGTGTTGAGGCTCACGTATAACCCTATTTCTCCCCATCATAAGTCTAGCTTCTAAACTAGTGTTGTAGACTTACACTTAACCCTATATCTGGTCAACCGTAAGTCTAACCCCTAAGCTAGTGTTGAGGCTCACACTTAACCCTATAGCTCCCCATCCCTAAGTCTAACTTCTAAACTAGTGTTGTAGACTTACACTTAATCCTATACCTGTTCAACTGTAAATCTAACTCCTAAACTAGTATCGAGGCTCACATATAACCCTATTTCTCCCCATCATATGTCTAGCTTCTAAACTAGTGTTGTAGACTTACACTTAACCCTATATCTGGTCAACCGTAAGTCTAACTCCTAAGCTAGTGTTGTAGACTTACACTTAACCCTATATCTGGTCAACCGTAAGTCTAACTCCTAAACTAGTATCGAGGCTCACATATAACCCTATTTCTCCCCGTCCCTAAGTCTAGCTTCTAAACTAGTGTTGTAGACTTACACTTAACCCTATATCTGGTCAACCGTAAATCTAACTCCTAAGCTAGTGTTGAGGCTCACGTATAACCCTATTTCTCCCCATCATAAGTCTAGCTTCTAAACTAGTGTTGTAGACATACACTTAACCCTATATCTGGTCAACCGTAAGTCTAACCCCTAAGCTAGTGTTGAGGCTCACACTTAACCCTATAGCTCCCCATCCCTAAGTCTAACTTCTAAACTAGTGTTGTAGACTTACACTTAATCCTATACCTGTTCAACTGTAAATCTAACTCCTAAACTAGTATCGAGGCTCACATATAACCCTATTTCTCCCCATCATAAGTCTAGCTTCTAAACTAGTGTTGTAGACTTACACTTAACCCTATATCTGGTCAACCGTAAGTCTAACTCCTAAGCTAGTGTTGAGGCTCACACTTAACCCTATAGCTCCCCATCCCTAAGTCTAACTTCTAAACTAGTGTTGTAGACTTACACTTAATCCTATACCTGTTCAACTGTAAATCTAACTCCTAAACTAGTATCGAGGCTCACATATAACCCTATTTCACCCCATCATAAGTCTAGCTTATAATTAGTGTTGTAGACTTACACTTAACCCTATATCTCCCCATCCCTAAGTCTAACTCCTAAACTAGTATCGAGGCTCACATATAACCCTATATCTTCTCATCCCTAAGTCTAACTTCTAAACTAGTGTTGTAGACTTACACTTAATCCTATATCTCCCCATCCCTAAGTCTAACTCCTAAACTAGTATCGAGGCTCACATATAACCCTATATCTTCTCATCCCTAAGTCTAACTTCTAAACTAGTGTTGTAGACTTACACTTAACCCTATATCTCCCCATCCCTAAGTCTAACTCCTAAACTAGTATCGAGGCTCACAAAAATACCCTATTTCTCCCCATCATAAGTCTAGCTTCTAAACTAGTGTTGTAGACTTACACTTAACCCTATATCTGGTCAACCGTAAGTCTAACCCCTAAGCTAGTGTTGAGGCTCACACTTAACCCTATAGCTCCCCATCCCTAAGTCTAACTTCTAAACTAGTGTTGTAGACTTACACTTAACCCTATACCTGTTCAACTGTAAATCTAACTCCTAAACTAGTATCGAGGCTCACATATAACCCTATTTCTCCCCATCATAAGTCTAGCTTCTAAACTAGTGTTGTAGACTTACACTTAACCCTATATCTGGTCAACCGTAAGTCTAACTCCTAAGCTAGTGTTGAGGCTCACACTTAACCCTATATCTTCCCATCCCTAAGTCTAACTTCTAAACTAGTGTTGTAGACTTACACTTAACCCTATATCTGGTCATCCGTAAGTCTAACTCCTAAACTAGTATCGAGGCTCACACTTAACCTTATAGCTCCCCATCCTCAAGTCTAACTTCTGAACTTGTGTTGAGGCTATCCAGCTTCAAATTTATCGGCTCCTTAACCAGTTGTTTCAGTGGGCAGGACATGAAATGTGTAGTATATAATACTTAACTCATGTGTATTTAAAACTTTAATTTAAATTAATATTGTTCGAAACAAAATTAGCTGCGAAATAGTTATGTCTAAAGATTGGCAAATGTACCGCTGTGTTTCTTCAATAGCATTCATAAATATTTATTTTTTGCTCGTTGTCCGTGATATGAACCAGATATCTACATTTAGAAGCGTAACACATTCAATTTAACTTTTTATTTGAGCGTTTTCAAAAGAATTTTTATTGGAGCTGTTTGGAAATATTTTTAAAAAAACACTTCTGAGGACCTGAGTGTTAAAAGTTTTCATTATTTTTGGATCTTCTTTATGCTCCTTCTCTCAGCGAATCTATTAAATGCAGATATGTAATCAATTGTCCCCTACCTTGTACCACTCTATAAGGTTTTTGTAACCAAGACCACTGTGTAAGGCTTTTGTAACCAAGACTACTGTGTAAGGTTTTTGTAACCAAAACTACTGTGTAAGGTTTTTGTAACCAAGACTACTGTGTAAGGTTTTTGTAACAAAGACCACTGTGTAAGGTTTCGGTAACAAATACCACTGTGTAATGGTTTTGTAACAAAGACCACTGTGTATGGTTTTTGTAACCAAGACCACTGTGTAAGGTTTTTCGTAACAAAGACCACTCTGTAAGGATTTTGTAATCAATACCAATGTGTAAGGTTTCTTGATAGTCGTTGTTCTGGAATAATATTACATATAATGATTCTGTGACAGGTAAATTCGTTGAAAGTTATCTTAAACCCATCTTAAGTCGCTTTTATGTTAAATGATTCGTACGTAAAAATGTGTCTTGGTAATATGTTTAAACCAAGTTTAAAAATATATTATAAGAATCAAGTATAGAAGTTATATTTTAGTGGATATTGTTACTTCCAACAAGTATAATTGTATTGCTCGGTTCTTTGGTTTTTCAGTGGTAAATAAATGTGCTGTAATAAAATCCTGAAAAGAAATACTGTAGATACTGATTTGGGATGAGTATAATAAAATATTCTTAGAAATACAAATTAGATTTGGTACCGTAGGAAACGAATTTTGTTTAGTATCTTAAACAAAACTATTAAATTATGGTACGTTAGGAAAACCAGTTTGCTTAGATACAATAGAAACCTAACAACGTTTGGTATTTTAGAAAAAATGAATGATGTTTCATATTTTATAAAACACGAATGGTGTTCGATATTAGAAAAACCAAAGGTGTTTGATATTTTAGAAAAAACAATTGTTGTTTGATATTAAAAAAAGCAATGATGTTTGATATTTTAGAAAAACGAATGATGTTTGATATTTTAGAAAAACTAATGATGGTTGATATTTTAGAAAAAATGGATGTTGGTTGTTATTTAAAAAAAAAAAGAGAATGTTTTTTGGTATTTAACAAAATACGAACGATGTTTGATATTTTAGAAAAAAAACTAATGATGTTTGATATTTTGGAAAAAACGAAAGATGTTTGATTTTAGAAAAACAAATGATGATTGATATTTAAGAAAAAAACCAATGATGTTTAATATTTTAGAAAAAATCGATGTTGGTTGTTATTTTAGAAAAAAAGAATATTGTTTGGTATTTAACAAAATACGAATTATGTTTGATATTTGAGAAAAAAAGAATGATGTTTGATATTTTAGAAAAACGAATTATGTTCGCTATTTTAGAAAAAACGAATGCTGTTTGATTTTAGAAAAACGAATGGTGTTTGCTTTTAGAAAAACGAATGATGTTTGATATTTTAGAAAAACGAATAATGTTTGATGTTTTAGGAAATACGAATGATGTTTGATATTTTAGAAAAACGAAAGATGTTTGATTCTAGAAATACGAATGCTGTTTGATTTTAGAAAAACGAATGATGTTTGATATTTTAGAAAAAACGAATGATTTTCGATATTTTAGAAAAAAACAAATGATGTTTGATTTTGGAAAAACGTATGATGTTTGATATTTAAAAAAACGAATAATGTTTCGTATTTTGTGTTTAGTACTTTAGAAAAACGTATTAATTTTGGTACCTTAGACAAATTATTTAGATTCTGTGCCTTAGACAGAATATCTTGTACAGATTAATGTATCAGGTGTAATAACTGCCATAAATTTTCCATTTTTGCTCTTAGACAAAGCCATTCATTTTATCGAAGCTAATTATAAACAATAATTTTAATAGCACCAAATGTTTGCATTTTATAAGTTCTATGGAATAAAATATTTTTAGAATAAATTCGAGACAAAAGATGTCATAATTACCTTATTTTTAAACGGTTACAGAGGAAATGCGGATAGTAGAAGTTACCCGTCTCTCTATTCATCACACGCTCAAATAAACTGGTTTAAAACTTCCCCCGTGATAAATAGAATACAGTGATAAAGTGAGCGGCCAGCTGGTCCTTTGAATAATAACGCCCTCTGTTTGCGAAGGAAAATCAACTAGGTAGCAAATGGTTACATTTTTCGAGGTTTAAATTATCATTCACATTAAAATAAATCTTGAGAATATACTTTTGTTGCATATGCGTTTTTTGTATGTATATAAAACACATATATTTTAATTAAAAAATACTTTACAGGTTTTTTTTTAATGCGTCGTAGTTATTTAATTATACATTAATTTCTAGCAATTTAAATTATTTGTGTGTCTATAAAAATACTTCAAGTTCCCGGAGTATAAGTAGACCCCTTTTTTCGCCTATACGTAGTAAGGGTCTACGTGGATTGTGCCGGTGTATTTTCCAGATGTTGGAGTAGAATATTTAAATTCAATCCCGCAATTCAGAAATTCAAATTGGGGTGCAAAGTAGCAGACCTTTACATGGTGTATACATGGTGTAGGTACGGTGACTCCACGCCTACATGTGGAAGTGTGTTTTGGGTAAAAACAAAATGTAGAAAGGAAAAAATGTCTCAAGACCTAACCTTGTAAAAGAATACAATAAAGTGTAATTGTCTTTAGTATAGCATATGCATTCTCAAACCCCACGAATACAAACTCAATCCAGTGGTCTCGAACGGGTGACTAGCATCAGTTCCGAAACGGAAGGGCTGGTACGGGAGTCTGCTATAAATCCTGAACTGATGGTCCTGGAACGAGTCGAACTCCAATCAGACACTGCGGTTCAGCCCCTTTTCCAGAACTACTCGTGACCAGTAAAACCTTCCGAACGGCCAGTTTTCGTACCACGATATCCCGTCTGATTAGTTCTGTATAGGTATTGCATTCGGATTTTTATCTACTCTAGGTTAGCCTTGCCTAAGGATGGGACCCTGAGACTCAAACCTAGTGAACTCCTGAGCATACATTCTACCCGTGCGACCTCAAGAGAACTCTGTGCCTACAGAATCCTCCCAAAGAACATTGAACATAGGCATGGAGAAGCTAGCTGAAGAAATCATTGTTAATCACTTTGACGCCCACAACTTCCACAAGCGTGTTGTCAAGAGCAGTTACACCAGGAACATCGGCAAGGAAAGTTTTTTTAACGAAGATCAGAGAGATAGCTGAAATCCCTTTACAGACTTGAACCCAGAAAACCTGATTCCTGCCTCTCAGAAAACATACGAGGATGGCAGGAGACATATACACATTGCCATGTGTGTATGTGACATACATGGATGCCGGGAGACGTACGAGCTTGCCAACAACGTACGTGCATGTCACGAGACATACATGCATGTTAGGAGACATACGCGCATACCAGGAGACATAAGCGCAGGTAAGGAGACATACTAGCATGTCAGAAGACATACGCACATGCCATTAGACATATAGTCATGCCAGGAGACGTACAAGCATGTCAGAAGTCGTGTGTTTATGCCAGGAGACGTACGTGCATGCCAGGAGACGTACGTGCATGACTTTTAGTAGCCTTACTACGATAGGCGGAATCAGAATTACTGAAGGTAGTGAAATAAAGCCGAACGCTACCTATCACGTCGAGTTTGGTAAAAAAAGAAAACCATATAATATGGTGAAAGATATCTTCATATACTTGGGAATAATGTCACGGGGTTACCATGGTTTTTTTTGGATAAAATACTGTCATAATTAGAATGAATGATGTTCCATGGGTTAGCCTAATTAAATAACATGAAATGAGTGTTAAATACAAGTTCTTAAACTCTATTATTTCAATAAAGTGGAATAAGGATGTAACCGACGTGCTTCAGGGGGTTGGAAGTTTTCCACATAAAATGAAGTTATAAGAAGCACTTGGGCGTGAAAGTACTTCAAGCGAGTTACTTTAAATTACTTTTCTTGAAGTAGGTTATAAAGTTTTAACAGTTTGATATATGCTCCAATATTCTTATAAAGTGATTCATCTGAAATAAAGGACAGGTAATTAAACATATATAATATAAACTTTATTTATAAATAAATATATATATATATATATATATATATATATATATATATATATATATATATATATTTGTAGTTATGCAACACTGTTTTCTTGTATACACTTATCACTTTCACTTATGTACTTAAACAAGAATCTTACTTGGTATTTATGCGAGTTAACTTTCAATGACTGGCCTTGTCATTATCATAGGGCATACTGAACAGGGTTGTTGTAGACTGCGAGCTGAGTGGATTTCCTGTTGACCTTGGTGTACCGTTATGTTCTATTTTCTGATTCACTGCACTGTGCGAGTTTTTAAAGTTTGTTTTGGGGTTAATATTGTCTATTAGATTGAATAATTTATCGTTTTTTTATTTTATTTGTATTTGTTTGTTAATGATATTATTTTTATAAATTTCTAGTTGTTTCCAGATTGTCATTTTGAGGCCTTTTTGAACTTTTTTTTTAGGTGTGCGTTTTTTAATGTAGGGAATGTGTGATTGTTTTTGATGGCGTGTGTGGCTAGGTTTGAGTTATAAATTTCAGGTTTGATCTATGCATTGAGGTGTTATCTGTCTTTTAATTTCTTTTTTTTTTGGCCTATGTATATTTTATTACAGTCTGGGCATTCGATTTTGTATATTTCGTGCGGAAATAATAAATTATAAAACTATTGCAAGATTTGAAAATATTTCATAAACGCCCAAAACTGCTAAAAATCCTAATTTGCAAGAAATTATCTTTATATTGAGACCCTCTTATTTGTACGAGATCTTATGTAAAGGCGATTTTCTCAGTAGTATGACTACGTTTAGGTGTAAGCCAATGTAACGGACAAGTTTATAATTTATATTCAAGACAATATAAACGTTTTAACAGTGACTACAGTGAAGATGCCAAAGTTTTGTTTACAACAAATTAACACAACGCGGTTTTAAAATATCCTGTAAGCAGATAGATAAACTAACCACTGAATAAATAAACGCTACTTCCTTTCTGCTTAAATAATGAGACAGTAAATCTATTTTAAGTGACCCATTTAATGTAACGTGCATCCTTTCTGGGGTGTAACGTAAATAAACTAGCGGCCTAGCTACTCGTGCCATTCAGTCACTATAGAAGGCGGTGGCCTTGTAATGTTGGCGGAAATTGATTTAGATTGTAGGCTTTGTATTTGATTTGATGGTGTGTCATGACACAGAACGACCATTGTTGACAAGTAATCAATCGTCTGTCGGCAATTGGCTTTATTTTATTGATGTAAACACAATTTTATTATTTAGTTATTGAAAGTGATATTAACACCGTAATTACCAGTTATGAAATTGCATAAAGGTTTTCGTTTGAGGAAAAATATCCAGAATCTTGTATCTACAAAAAATGAGATTATTTAATAATAATATTATTATTATTTTCAACACAAATTATTGTAATTATTTATTTTTGTTATTATTTATTTTTATTACCAGAGTTTAAATAGACAGTTTTTCTATAGGAGGTGTTCTAAATCGTGGTCAGGCAGGTATGTGATTTGTACTGGCCAGTCGAGGTAGTCACTGAAGAAGATCGCTTCTGGAGCTAAAACCGTTTGGCCTCAGAAAGTTTTTATAATTTTTTTAGTTATAAGTTCGGCGAGTTGTTACTTATTAAGTTCAAACATAATCATAAAATAACAAATATGTAGAATTGTAGACATTTTAAAAACACTCTATACACCATGTACAGTAAAATCTCACTAATCCGGCAGATTTGAGACTGGGATACTGCCATATTACTTAAAATGCCGGATTACTGGAGGGTCCATTATAATCACAATATACATTGAAGAGTATTTACGTATATTGTCCAAAAATAAAGAAAACACAGTCCTATATTGTACTTTACAATAAAACATTACCTTATCTTGAACGGTAAAAACCAAAATTTAAATATGTCTCCGTTTAGACTGCAACAACTTTGTTCACTTGCACTTGCCGTTACCGTACATAACTACTGCAATGATACACAGCTCGAAAACGTTTGTATATCACGATCTGCCCAGCTAGAACCGGGTGGAGTGAAAATCACTCAGTTACTGAAAACGACATGCAGTGAAAAATATACAATTGGTTACATATTGGTAATGTTTACATGTCAAAATATTTACAAGTTATGATTCCTTGAAGGAAATTCCGAGTTACTGGAGGGGTCAGATAGATAGGCGAAGGGCCGGATTACTGGAGGGGCCAGATAGATAGGCGAAGGGCCGGATTACTGGAGGGGCCAGATAGATAGGCGAAGGGCCGGATTACTGGAGGGGCCAGATACATAGGCGAAGGGCCGGATTACTGGAGGGGTCAGATAGATAGGCAAAGGGCCGGATTACTGGAGGGGCCAGATAGATAGGTGAAGGGCCGGATTACTGGAGGGGCCAGATACATAGGCGAAGGGCTGGATTACTGGAGGGGCCAGATAGATAGGCGAAGGGCCGGATTATAAAGAGTTTACTGCGCATGGGAAGATTTTCTGTATACTTATTGCATTTTGTTTTTCTTGGTTTTCTGTTACCATAAATCAAATTAGAGTCGCGTCGACTCTGAACAAGTAATTTAAGATCCACTTTTATCAAACTTTCTTGGAGCAAATCGTAAATAAATGAGTGATAAAATTTGACGAAGTCATCTTATATTTCTCTTTGCTTCAAAATTTCTCATAGTTTAACGTCCTGATATCTCCAACCATATCTCTGTCTTTATAGCTTTCCTCGGTTTATGATTACACCCTTAAAAGTTTATCTGAGAAAGTTTGTTATAAGGATGCTCTGACGTATACAGTGCTGTAAGGTAACGCCATGTTACCGTGCTATTTAGTAACGAGTTATAATGTTTAAAGTCTTTGTAAACAATTGTTTAGTAGAAGTATACATAAAATATTAAATTCCGTACTCTCATTTGGAATTTCTACACTTTGCTTTATTTTTGTTCAAAAAGTATGATAAATGTTTACATATAAATATAGTCAAACAATTTCTATTTTGAATTCTACAAACATTTAGTACATTACACCATTGCCGGTTTTTCCAATTCTTGTCAGGAACGTACCCAGGGCGACATCTGAGTGTCAGGACATACCCCGAGATCATTAAGCCTATGAATGTTTTAATACAGATAATTTAATTACATAACAGTTTAATTTATCATTATCTAACTTAGCTATAAAATGTGGTAATTATTATCTCAGTACGTAAATATTATATAAATATTTGAAGTATATATTTCAACTTATTGCTATTGTCTATTCATTCGTAGGAAACTAAAACAGATCCAAAAACAAGTAATTAAAACAAAAACATTTTAAATTCAATAATTACTTAGCTAATAAAACTTATTTCACTTACATTTTATTAAGTAAATACAATTAATATAAATAAAGTAACGTAACCTATGCGTTAAAACAGTTGTTCTACCACATAACCTGTAACGTAAAATCAGCTGTTTTATTAAATCAGATGTCATCATTTATTTTAAGCCAAATGGGACGAAATAAGTATATTGTATATTTTGCCCCCTTTTGTGAAACGTTTTTCTCTAATATAATGTAGAACTAAAATTAATTTATTGAATTTAATTAATGAAATAATATTTGGAAAAACATCAAGCGTCATTCCCTACATTAAAAAAAATGTGTTTGAACTTGACTGCATTAATATAATGTAGTTTACTAACAACTGAATATTTTGAGCTATATATATATATATATATATATATATATATATATATATAAGGAAAGTGTAAACTAATAGCAGGAATTGAATAGATACAAGGACAAACTCTGAATAGAGTATAATTTTTTAAAATTTTATCTTGGTAAAGTGAAGGATTTCCAATCCTCCTCTTTCTGGTGGTTCGACCTATTTCGGTTCCCCATATTCTACCACTGAACACTCCTCGAAATTCAACCTTAAGTATGTCTCTGATTTAATGTGATTTAGGTGATATATCTGTGTTATTTAGACGTAAGACATTCAACACAGGTAATGTATGTAACATCTAGGTTTTAACTCAATATTATCGTCGGTTCTGGTCTTCGCATGACGAGCCGACTCTTAGAACGAAAACAATTCAAGAAATTTTGTAAACCTATCGGTGTAGGTATTATTCGCTGGACATAGCAAGAGACGTGTCCGGTTGTTGCGAAGTGACTTACTTCACATGTAGAGTGGTGGGGGAGCCGCTTACTCAGTGTCTGTCGGCCCTCGCTGCTATACCTATCTGCCTCAACTACTGTGTCTTGTTCGGCATTATGGCTACATGCGAGAGAGGGGTAGGCAGCTGCCTGCTTCCGCCTCCATTAGTGAGAGAGCTCCCCTCCTGTGGATTTCATGTCTCGGGGGTTATACATTAGGGTTAGCCCCATTATGGTCAGCAGCATTAAATTGTAATAGGCAGAACAATATAGCCATGTAACACTAAAAAACTGAAAATATATTCCTAAATTCTTCGTTTAGGCTTACGTTGGCAAAGTGATCTAACGTTATCAGATGTGCATACACAACTCGCACGATTCTAACCGCCAGATATCAAAGAGCGACCGCAGCGCTCAGACAAAGTTTGGTTCGATCCTTAAACATTGTTAAACTGTTTAACTTATTCGCCCCCCCCCCCTAACCAACCAAGCCCCGGACCTCGTTAATCCTAAGCGGGTCGCATTTTATTTTAGATTAGTTGCTAAGATAAATAACCTAAGGGCATTTCATTACGTCATTAATAAGATTCATTACGCAATTAATACTCATTCAATTATGCAAAACATTTTTACGTTACTAAATTAATATTTTTTAGAAATATAACAATATATTATTATATTATATATTATTATAAATTATATATTCAACATATTATTTTATATTTATTATATCTATATTTAAAGTATATTACTATAGTAATATTGTTATAAAAGGTTTATAATCTTGTTCTAAGATTATATATATATATATATATATATATATATTGAAATCCCTATTTTTTCTTGTTGGATATGTATGGTGAAATAAAATAACTTTCATAAAGAAGAATATACGAGTATTACTTCACTTTATTGTTGATTGAAGCTTTTCGCTAATTTACATTATTAGCATTTTCAAAATTTATAAATCACAGTAATTTATAAATTTTGAAAATGCTAATAATGTAAATTAGCGAAAAGCTTCAATCAACAATAAAATGAAGTAATACTCGTGTATTCTTGTTTATGAAAGTTATTTTATTTCACCATATATATATATATATATATATATATATATATATATATATATATATATAAACTTGAAATAACCCTTATTTTTCGGAAAATACAGATAATTATAATAATATAAAATATAAATAATTATTGTTTTCACTGCCAACTTGTAAAGAATTTATTTATTTGAATAATGTATTAAAATTACAATTTCTTAATGAGTATAGCACAATAAACTGAGAAATATTAATTTACAGTTAAACTATATTTTATATTTATATTTGTAATTTTATAAGTACATTATTAAATGACAGTTATATATGTTCTGAAGTTATATATGGTTAAAAATATATGGTTAATATATGGTTAAAAATGTTTAATAGATTAATTATTCGGTAAATAACTTTTTATGCATTAAAAAAACTAAATTGTCAATAACAATTTTATACAAAGTTGAGTCACCTATGTTTTTCGCAAGACAAATATAATTGAAAAAAAATTAAAAACAATATTTTCTTAAGACATTCAAATTTTGTTTGATTTTCATAAAAGGAAAATTCATTTTCGGTGTTTGAGATTTTACATCGCATTTTCTTGTTGTAAAACACACAAACACCAGGACTTTATTTTTTAAAAACGAGAGTAAACAAAGTTCAACGTCCATTAGTAACAACTGCGGCGTAATTCTGTTACTAGACGATTTATCACGCCTTTAGGAAAAACAACGCGTGAAAACAGAAAAGAATGAAAAATGGTCCCGAGAAGAGAACGTAAGCTCAGAGCCTGGTTTAGTTAATTTAGGAGTAGAGGGTTTGACGTGTGTATAGTCTTTGTAAACTAAATCTGTGTTACTTACATAATAATTGTATTAATGATTTTAGTCTTTATTAAATACTTTAATCATACGGGGAAAGAGTTAGTATAGTATATGTTACTGTAAAAGCTGTATCTTTAAATCTCAACGGTTGCCAGTAAAACTTTTGACTTAGAAACGGTTAACTGTAAAATATCAATACTCTTCCCTGACTATCGTTCATTTCCAACTTTTACCACTACACAATCGGTATATCTTAAGTTGTACCTTGCGGATAATATAACTTTACCTAACCTTTATTACATACTAAATAATAAGAGTCAAGTTTCATTTTTATATTACTTACACGAATATAACCTACATCAATATTACCAGTATCGGTATTACCGACATCAATATTACTGACAACAATTTTTAAAACAGCAATATTACCAGCATCGATATTACCAACATCAATTTTAATACAAACTATTTTACCAACATCAATATCCCCCCGTTGTTATTACTAGTATCGGTATTACCAACATCAATATTAATACAAACCCTTTTACCAACATCAATATTACCCCGTTATTATTACCAGCATCGGTATTGCCAACATCAATAATAATACAAACCATTTTATCAACATCAATATTACCCCGTTATTATTACCAGCATCGGTATTACCAACATCAATAATAATACAAACCATTTTACCAACATCAATATTACCCCGTTATTATTACCAGCATCGGTATTGCCAACATCAATAATAATACAAACCATTTTACCAACATCAATATTACCCCGTTATTATTACCAGCATCGGTATTACCAACATCAACATAAATACAAACCATTTTACCAACATCAATATTACCCCGTTATTATTACCAGCATCGGTATTACCAACATCAATAATAATACAAACCATTTTACCAACATCAATATTACCCCGTTATTATTACCAGCATCGGTATTACCAACATCAATAATAATACAAACCATTTTACCAACATCAATATTACCTCGTTATTATTACCAGCATCGGTATTACCAACATCAATATAAATACAAACCATTTTACCAACATCAATATTACCCCGTTATTATTACCAGCATCGGTATTACCAACATCAATAATAATACAAACCATTTTACCAACATCAATATTACCCCGTTATTATTACCAGCATCGGTATTACCAACATCAATAATAATACAAACCATTTTACCAACATCAATATTACCCCGTTATTATTACCAGCATCGGTATTACCAACATCAATAATAATACAAACCATTTTACCAACATCAATATTACCCCGTTATTATTACCAGCATCGGTATTACCAACATCAATAATAATACAAACCATTTTACCAACATCAATATTACCCCGTTATTATTACCAGCATCGGTATTACCAACATCAATAATAATACAAGCCATTTTACCAACATCAATATTACCCCGTTATTATTACCAGCATCGGTATTACCCACATCAATATTACTAACAACAATTTTAACATCAATAGTATCCTTACCGATATTACCAATAACAATTTTACCAATCATACTTAGGCTAAACTATCTATTAAACAAAAAGTTACCACTGTGACTTTTCAAAATTTAAACTCTACGTACAGTTTACAGAAATTATTTGAAAATATTGTGCATAAATAAATAGAAGTAAATATAATTAATTGTAAATGAATTTTTCTATGAATGTAATAAAAAAATGAATTTATTTAGATACTTCATTCTATTTTCTGTTGTATTTCCATACAGGTAATTTTAACGCATTAAGAATATAAATGTGGGATATTCTATTTGTAAAATTCTTTGTAAATAAAATTACAGCTTTAAGCTAAATTGAATAAGACTCAATAAACTAGTGAAGGATAGACATACAGTGCAGGCGCGACGTTAAGAGGTAACGAGATTTGCAGGTTATGATAAGGCGCAGATGTGCTGACGTAATAGAATGCTGCTCGCAGTTCTCCTTTAGCATCGTAAAGTCAGGAAATGTGTACAGCAGTGTCGACATAAAGATAAGAGCTGAGAGGCAACAATAAATGTAAGATAACGATATTCGACTGGACAGTTAAAAAAACGCTTTCCGCTTTAATGCTTTTACGTTCAGAATTTGTTAGATATAGTCAGCCATGTTATCTGTCTATAGTTTCTAAAAAAACCAGCAACTATTGTAACAATAAATAACCATTAGTTCTGTGATTTTCGATTGTTGTTTTTAAAATTCATAAAGTATTATTAATTTCACGATATTATGGTGAAATTCCAAAATAAACCTGTTTATGGTACAATCCATTAATTAATATTTTCACGTATCTGGCATTTAGTTTATAACAATTAAATACTGAACACTGAGGTTTTAAATCATTATCTAAAATGATGAAATAATATTTTAATTCATTATTTGTTTAATTTTATCCAGAAATGCTATGCAATAATTAAAATTATATTTACACAAAACGTTGATTGTAGTAAACCTAATGTAGATTAGAAGGGTTGATCCAGTGATTTTAACGAATTCTTGATTTTAGTGACAGCGCCAGATTTTGATACTACAACTGCTGTGTATGTGCTAATACAGGCAGACGCATTTTATTTAAAAGTAAACTCGTACGATGTTAAGAACAAAACTACCGAGTGCGAAATAGCGACTGCTGTACACATCACTATCACCATCTTGAAAGCTGACACAAATCGACCACCCACACAGGACGTAAGTCAGCAGAACTATTGACAGCGACAAATCAACCATTGACAGCCGTTGTAAAATATCAGTTAACTATTCGTCAGCTACGGCCATATTTTACCCAATTACAACAGAGACAATCCCTTACCCTGCAGTCAACGACATTACACGATAATCGGCGACGTGAGTCGAACGGTGAGAGCAGAGCTAGTGATAGCGACAAATCAACCAATGACAGCCGTTTTATCCAGTGACAGTGACAAATCAACCAATGGCAGCCGTTGGATCCAGTGACTGCTACTTTTTTCAAGCATAACAAAGGCAACTTCCGATCGTTCCATTGCCACTGGAACTGGAACGTTTCATATTTTTTCTCTGGTACCACCAGCAACCAACGAATATCAGTGACAAATCACTGCGACATAAAATACATACCATCCCTAATGTAGAAACCACATACATAGAAAACTTGTCTGTAAAACACGCACCACTCGCTCACTCACACACACACACACACACACACTCATATATATATATATATATATATATATATATATATATATATATATATAAAAGTCACTTTCACAATAACATTTTCTATATACAATTTGTTTCTAATATTTTTCTGTTATTTTATTAAAATTTAATAGTGTTTGAAAAAGCAGTAGGTCCCTTAACGTGTTAATGGTAAACCCAGTCTGATACATATATGTCGGTGTGTCTCTGACAATGTGTTATTTAAGAACTTTAATAGAATACTAAATGAATTTTAAGACTCGCTTTCTACATGTGTAGAATAAATAAGTTAAATTTAATACATTTGCAACGTCGTATTACATTCATGCTCACGTTATAAGTTAGTAAAACGTGTCGTAGCAGACTGAAATAAGTTCTTGTAAGACTAAAACAATCACTTTCTTCGCTACATTTACAGAAATACAAGGAAGTAGGTTTTACAACCGAAATAAGCTACCCTCCTTCGCTCTCTTGTTTCTCGTAACCTCACTTTATGACTGCTGCCTATGAGTATATTATTGCTGCTTACATCTCACTCCATTTACATGCTGCAGATAAAGTTACATCTTTACAATTCATTTATTATTCAGCCTCCATAACTGAGAAGCGAGGGTAAACTTTCTACAACATTAAGACGAAATGTTTTCATTAAACTTGCAACTGAGATGCGACACTTAGCATACACTTTTTTTTGCAAGAGCTCAAGCAAGATGTTTCTCTTGTAATATTAAAATGATATTATTTAATATGAGGGTTAAGTAAACATGTAGTTCACAGGGGCGCAGAAAATGTTTTCCTTATGTTGTCCCATATATGAACATTTCAACTTTCCCCGAAAATTATGGAATGTATAGATTGGTGCTTACCAGCTTACGTAAATTCTATATTTTTACCAACTTATTAATAATTTTGCAACTGAAATGTCAAAATATTTCCATTCAGTTGCGATTCTAATTTTATAATAAAATTGTCAAGGGCGGATTTAATTTTTTTTAGAAGTGCATCACCGTTGTGAGAAGTGCCACATGGAGATATGCCAATAACAATAAGTGTCTGACCACCATCAACTAACTTAATCAGGCAAGTACTTTGGAAAGTCCCGCGAAGTTTTTTTTCTCTGCTGTAATAGACACTAAAGATAGTTGATTTGTTGCAGGTTTGTGTTACCTAAAAAACCAGTAAATTTTGACTTCATTGTAAAAATATGTTTTTTCTGAATTCTCTACAAAATTCTCTGGAATGGTTGAATTCACCAATATAAACATTATTTAAATCATTTAGATTCAACATTCTTTCAAAAACCTTGCCATCTTCACCTTCGTTAATGGAAGTGATACCTGTCTTATCTAGACTAATCTTCTCATGTTCTTCGTTGGTTTATATTTCCTTATTTTTAATGTTTCCGAAAAGTCACATCACCATTTATGATACCATTTATGAGCACTAGATATCAGATGATCGATTAAATGTCCCTTGTTATTACCAAATTCTTTGCTCTGGTTTTCCTGAAGTAATTGTTTCTCTTCTAATAGATAATTTTGCTTCAAATTCCTCTATTTCAGGATTGGTTAGGCAATAATCTGTTACAGTTTGCTTTATTTCTTTCTCTGGCGAGTCGGTTTGATTGTTTTGTAAAATTTCAGTAAATCTTTCGGTTAGTCTTTAAATTGCCTGATTCATGGATGATAGTTCAGTATTTATATCTAAATTACT
>JBAIZL010000098.1:327500-332500 GCA_036971475.1 Prosapia bicincta
GAAAACCTCTACAGACTTGAACAAGACGCAACAGATCCAAAGCAAATGTTATTATCGTTGATATCTCCGACTGTTATGGCCTTAGTTACCACAGAGCGCGTAATTCGCATATCTGGGATTTAAAATCGGAAATGATGGGAGCTGCAAACCAGTGACCAAAAGAGTCAAAACTGTAATGACGGGTCGATCAAAAGTACGGGGTCACAGAGGTTTCAGAATACATGAAATAAGGCGTTTTAACATTGCTGCGTTTTTTATATTATACAACGGCATTCTATAACATGGACGAATTAAAAACCAAAACAGAATTCCAAGTATTGTCGAGGATATCATGTACGACTTTATGTATGATAACTTACTAATAGAACTAATAACTTACTATTATAGTTACTTGTTAATAATAGTTATTATTATTTAACTTACTAATAATTATACACGACACTTACAAATATGAGGAAAAACAATTGCTATGAGAATGGGATAATGTGAAGGAGACAATATTAACATGATACATTCAACGAAAGAGAAAGAAAGGGCATTCACTCATGTGGATAAGCAGTTCAGACACAACAGGGTCAAAATACTTTTTATGTTGCTCTTAGACTAGCCTAAAATAGTCACCCGTTGACAAAATAATATAGTAGTCACCATCGGTCATGGGGACTGCATAGCAATGTAAAGAATTGATTCACCTATATTTAATCTATTCTCATGTGTAGTGTCCTTTGAAGGTGATAAGGCAATGTAATTATAACCACCTAAGAAGAATAGTAAAAGATTGGTAATATGGAAAAGATTAAAGTAATGGAATCTCCTGTTACAGAATATAGGTAATATGGTATCACGTGTTTAGGGCGTACCACGTAACCGTGCACTTGGCCTTGAGAGATCGCAATACTCGAGTCGAGAGTTGGGATATAAATACTTTCCTATAAACATGATAAGGGCTGTCAAAACACTGACTGGCATAAGACGGTCTATATTAGATAAATTATCTCGGTATGAAATCACGAACTATGTGTATGCAGAAGCTAAAAACCATATTGATGTACAGACATTCTGAAAATGTAATATGTTATCAGAAGTGGAGTACAGGAGACAGCGGAAGTGAGCAAATGCGCGCTTGGATGTACGCAACAGTGCCTGAAATAAACCTACTCTCTATAGGGATCTTGCAAACTTGTTTCTTTTCTACACCCCCTTCAAAAGGAAAAGGAGGGGGGACGTTTGGTAAAACTGAGGTAAGGATTTGACCCTTCGTATTGGAGATAGAGAGAGGTTATTTGATCGCATGATCAGGGTAGTTTATCTTAAGTAAAACCGCTCCTAACCGAGGAGAAGAAAGTGTTCTACTCGGTCAAAAATTCTGTCGCTATACAGCAAAGTAAGAACGTAGTGGTAAGGCATAGACTATGCAGTACTTACACTACGAGGGAATTATTATGCTAAAGTAATTGCAACTCAGATTTATAATACATTACGCGGTAATTTTCTTACATCCGTTTCCAATATAAGTATATAATATCACGTAATGTTCACTAAATAAACAACGTTTAATTCTGTAACAGTTCTTAACATTTATTTTTAGTTCCCGGTTTTACAAAACGAGAAACATATTTCATAACTACAAACGTTGCCTAGACAGACGGAAAACTCGTTCTAATGGCCGCGAGATTAATGAAAGAAATCTGGAACATTTGTCAGCGCTCTGAACCGACTCCAGTGAAAGGCATTTACGGTATCCTAATGCTCTATGAGTTTGCATTGAAAATGTACAAAAGGAAGGAGTTAGGGTTGTAAAGAAGAAATGCCTTAGGGTTTGCCTGAAGGGCTGAATAACTCTTTGTACCTGGCTGTTGAATCGTTTAACGATGTTTTACTGCCAAAATAAAATTTCTATTTAAATCTTGAAGATTGATTTTTTTTTATTTCGTTAATAATTCTCTTTTATAATGAAAAGAAAGCAGGCATTGAGAACATAAAATGGCTTTCTGAGGCTCTTGTGATCTAACTTACTTTAGATATTTCACTTTACTGCATTTATTTCAAAATGTGATCCACTATATTTATTAAAATTCCTGAGAAAAATGTAAAAATATCTCACCTGGTTTGAGAGCATTTATAGTTTAGAAAAGCAACTCTCCCTACTGATTCCTAGTACAAGGGGATCATTATATATATATATGTCCGTCTAATTCTGCCTGGCTTTCCTTCATCTTTCTTCTTTCTTCTTAGGGGGGTTTGTAGCGAGTAGACACAACTATTTACCCATCTTGACAACAGAATTACTTCAGGCTTGCTACCTTGCTAGGTGATCCCTCCTTTTATCCTATTCTCAATAATAAGGGATGATTACAATAATCCCTTAGTTTAATTCCAACTGGAGTTCCTCATCTTTCTTCTTAGAGGGGTATGTAGCGAGTAGACACCATTATTTACTCATCTTGTCAAGAGAATTACTTCAGGCTTGCTACTTTGCTAGGTGATCCCTCCTTTTCCCCTATTCTCAATAATAAGGGATGATTACAATAATCCCTTAGTCTAATTCCAAGTGGCTTTCCTCATCTTTCTTCTTGAGGGGTATGTAGCGAATAGACACCACTATTTACTCATCTTGTCAAGAGAAATACTTCAGGCTTGCTACTTTGCTAGGTGATCCCTCCTTTTCCCCTATTCTCAATAATAAGGGATGATTACAATAATCCCTTAGTCTAATTCCAAGTGGCGTTTCTCATCTTTCTTCTTAGAGGGGTATGTAGCAAGTAGACACCATTATTTACTCATCTTGTCAAGAGAAATACTTCAGGCTTGCTACTTTGCTAGGTGATCCCTCCTTTTCCCCTATTCTCAATAATAAGGGATGATTACAATAATCCCTTAGTCTAATTCCAAGTGGCGTTTCTCATCTTTCTTCTTAGAGGGGTATGTAGCGAGTAGACACCATTATTTACTCATCTTGTCAAGAGAAATACTTCAGGCTTGCTACTTTGCTAGGTGATCCCTCCTTTTCCCCTATTCTCAATAATAAGGGATGATTACAATAATACCTTAGTCTAATTCCAAGTGGCGTTTCTCATCTTTCTTCTTAGAGGGGTATGTAGCGAGTAGACACCATTATTTACTCATCTTGACAAGAGAATTACTTCAGGCTTGCTACCTTGCTAGGCGAGCCCTCCTTTCCTCCTATTCTCAATAATAAGGGTTGATTACAATAATCCCTTAGTCTAATTCCATCTGGCTTTCCTCATCTTTCTTCTTGAGGGGTATGTAGCGAATAGACACCACTATTTACCCAACTTGACAAGAGAATTAGTTCAGGCTTGCTACCCTGCCGGACGATCCCTGCTTCACCCCTATTCCCAGTTCTATGGGATCATTACATCCTTCCTTTAGTATAATTCTATCTGGCTTTCCTCATCTTTCTTCTTGAGGGGTATGTAGCGAATAGACACCACTATTTACCCAACTTGACAAGAGAATTACTTCAGGCTTGCTACCCTGCCGGACGATCCCTGCTTCACCCCTATTCCCAGTTCTATGGGATCATTACATCCTTCCTTTAGTATAATTCCATCTGGCTTTCCTCATCTTTCTTCTTGAGGGGTATGTAGCGAATAGACACCACTATTTACCCAACTTGACAAGAGAATTAATTCAGGCTTGCTACCCTGCCGGACGATCCCTGCTTCACCCCTATTCCCAGTTCTATGGGATCATTACATCCTTCCTTTAGTATAATTCTATCTGGCTTTCCTCATCTTTCTTCTTGAGGGGTATGTAGCGAATAGACACCACTATTTACCCAACTTGACAAGAGAATTACTTCAGGCTTGCTACCTTGCTAGGCGATCCCTCCTTTACCCCTATTCTCAGTACTAGGTAATCATTACATTCTTCACTTAGTATAATTCTATCTGCCTTTCCTTACCATTTTTTTAGAAGGTTGATGTATTGTTTTAGCGGAAGCTGTTGATGTATAACACTGTAAAAAAATTACATGTTTTAAGAAGTGATAGTACACGAGAAATCTCGCAAGGCCAAGTGCGCAGTTACCTTGGTCGCACTATACTCACCGGGAATACAGTTACACTTAATCACTAAAACTTGTTTAATCAAGTACATTATATATTCTGAGTTTATCTTGATGTGTTATCAAATAATTACCAACAATTGCAAGTAAAGCCTAAATACTACGTTTTAACGGTAGATAGTTAACACATAGTTATAATAGGCTATAATCACAGGAACACTAATATCTACAAATTGCATTATTGGATCCGAAAATTAGGGATTTCTTTAGTATTTATCTCTTCAAGTTTTATTAAAATTGATTAAATTTAATTTATATTCAGGTACTTAATTTACATCGTGATTGAGATGAAGTCAGGCCTTGTTATAAACAATAACAATCTAACCTTAATTGCGTCGCCACAAGATCGATATGTCTCCCTGTTATTGGTAAAATAACGAAGAGGCAGGTTATGTTTGCGCGCTGTAGTGTAAATAATTCTTATATTAATAAAGCTATTATTTATGTTGAATTAAAAGTTAGGCGAGGAAATAAAGCACAAAAATAGGCCAAACCTACGATAATTGGTGCAATAAGTCGGATCGAAATGCGGGTTTTTGCATTCGATTCAGGAAGCCACCACGAAAGTTTGTGAACATAGCCACTTTATAAGAAATCAAAATTGCATCGGTGCATAAGAAAAATGCATTTTTTAAAAGTGCATTCACTGGCTCGATTAAAAAAAAATTGTATACCTTGGTGAATAATCACAGAAATGGGCCGAATTTTTGTACTCGGGGGTTTTTGGGGTCGCTGAACACGAATATGATATCCGTAATGAGCCCCTGAGTACTTGGGGCCCAGGGCGGATGACATCAACCTTATATCCTGGAATTTTCCGTAAATACATTACAAAATTGATCGAAGCTCCTTACTCGGGGATTTTTGGGGTAGCTGAACACGAATATAATATCACATACACACATACACA
>JBAIZL010000098.1:347500-402500 GCA_036971475.1 Prosapia bicincta
AAGCGTTTATCAGTGATAATATTACCTAGAAATATTCTTACATTCCTCATAAATTAAGACACAATCCCTTAAAAACCAAAATCTAATGCAAACACAGTTACAGTGAATTAACAGTTAACATTTCCAGTAATATCACGAAGTCTTTCATTAAGCCGTCGATATTATCACCGACAAAAACGACTAATTCACTACAAACATGGCTAATTAGTTAATACGCAGAGAGCCGAATCATTGTGTGCTGGAGGACCACAGACCACTTGCTGAGTCAGACGGTGCTTTGTCGAGTTCATGATTTACATACTGTTGTCCGGCAATGCGATGCGCCTAGCTAATTTCCTCATTTATAAACGCCCGTCTGTTACATATTCAAATCAGACAATATTAATCCCGTAGTAGGTTAATGTATATATGAATGTATATATATATATCGCAATATGTATACTTGTGTATTAATAAAGAACTAAGTCAAAATACAAATACAAGAATTATAATTGAATTTACAATTCAAAGCTTTTCGTTGGCTAACAGTACAAACATCATCAGGAATATTAAACAATTAAAATTATCATATGTGCAAATTAGATCAAATAAATAGTTATGCCAAATCAATTACAATGTTGTTAAAAATTTTTATTTTGTTGCCCTAACATTACAAACACTGAATATATTATCAAATTTAGATTTTACTTGTATTTGTTCATTTATCAATTCATTATTAGTATTATATTTATGTATTTCTAAAGCTTCATAAATATTCATGCTCAGGCCTTTGTTAATTTCTTTTACAAGTATCATATTATCTATATTAGGAAATATGTGATTATTATTAATACAATGACTAGCAAAATTTGATTTATAAATTTCTGGCTTTATATGCATTAAAATGCTCTTTATATATATCTTTAAGTTAGATATATATAGTTTATATAGGACAAACTAAGAAAACCTATATATATATATATATATATATATATATATATATATATATATATAGGTAGCTGCATAAGATGAATTTTAACTTATTTTACTTTTGCCGGTAGGAATCAAGACTCTTATATTTATTATTAGTTTAAAACTTCGAATAAACTGTCTTTAATTATCTTGAGGTGTGTAAAGGTTACTACTGCACCTGGTTCGATAAATTTTGTATTTGAATGACTTACTACTTTTTAAAGAATTAATACGAAGTTCTTAAAATTTTTACATAAAATAGTTGGCTTTAAAGTTCAGATAAATTATTATTTATTACTTGCGTGGTTCATTGTTTCACTTCAACACTGACAATTTCACTCATTCACCGATCACATAAATTCTTCTTTCTCTAATCACTTGAAATGCTTCTATGCCGTAACTTACTTTATATCTGTATCTCCCTTTTAATTTCACATACTGCTTGATTACCCCCCCCCCCTTAATATAACTTGCTACTTTTACTTTAACGACTTTACGTTAATTTAGATCTTGTTACAAAAATTTTAATCAGTCGCTGTCTAGAGTCTTGAAAATTGACTGACCATCGTGTTTCTCTTTGGATCGTTTCCGTACGGGTTTCATCCCTTCTTCAAATTTAATTGGCTTCCTTATTAGAGGCAGACGAGACTACCGATATTAAATGAAACAGCTTAGGTATAAAATAGCAACCATTTGAAACATGTGTAGACATATCGCATGCAGAAGTTGTTATGTATCGAGCATTCTCAATATGTAAGATGTTTTCAGAAGTGGTAGTACACGCAAGGCCAAGTGTATGGTTAACCCTTGCTATACACAAACATAGCTATACATTATATGACAGCCTGCATTTTGTAGTTTAGTTGAGTCGTTGTAATACAAACAGATATTGCTCATGTTTAGTAGGACACTAATTCTTACTAAACATAAACTGAGAGAACAGACAGTTTACATTTCATCATATTAATTATTTCAGAAAACTCATTTATTGGACTAAGAACCCACCCACAAAATAAATAAAGGAAATACAGTAGTTAAAATGGAGCTTTTCCCACTGAACATTAACTACGAAAGAGATAATTTATGTAGAGCATTATATGTTTTAAAAAAATGAAAAACCTCAGTAAATAAATAGAGTGAATTTAATCCTGTTACACTCTATTACTGATTATTAAACAATTGGTTATGTAATTACGTATTTTGTGTATAGGTTTTATAATTTATTAACAATGGTTTGTTTTTCTAATTTTATAATATATTTAAAAAAAACATGCAAAATTTAATAACTTTGTTTTTCATTGTTTTATTGGATATTTATCTGTTATATTTTTAAATTTTTTCGCGAATGAACGTCAACTAACTTGTGAAAACTATTATTGCCATGGTAACCTTATCTCATAATACATCTAAGAAGATATTTTAAATATTGATAAGCATTATCATTGATAAACATTAACCTTAGTAAAACTAAAACTCGTCCCAATTTTTATACGAACAGGAACTTGTATACTAGAAAACTTAAAAGCCGGTTGAATATCGAGTTAAAAGTTTATTTATTTAGTGAAAAGCTTTCGACAACTAATTTGTTGCCCTCATCAAGTCTGAACACAATTTTACATCGGATTATAAATAAGCATATTAAATATAAGTATACTCATAACAAATATATAAAATTTAAAAAAAACAATGAAATTTTAGTCAAAAAATGTAATACCTAAAATATAAGATAACCCACCAACATGGGGAGAGTCATAAATTCATATCAAGATTGTTGTTATTAGAGGTTTTAATAAATTCTAGTTAATGTACTTATTAATAAAATAATGAAGGTAATAGGAAATCTTTATGATGTAGCTACATTGCATACCTTGCCCCTTTTGTGAAAATTAATATTAATGAATTAAATAATATTTAAAAAATTAGTAATAACATCAAGTGTCATCCACTACAAGTATAAAAAGATGTGTTTGAACTAAAGTGGAAGAATAAAAAGTATTTTATTAACGATTAAACTTTTTAACAAGAAATATGAGGAAAGTGTGAAGTAATAGAAGGAATTGAAAAAATTGAGATCTTGTAAAGCTTTACGAACGTTCAAGAAAGCCATGTTCTACAGGTTTAGTATCAATAGCAACATATCAACTGGTATCAATAGTACGAAAATATTGAAAGAACCCCAACAACACAAAAATAATAAAAAATAACAAATAAAACAAGTTACTTAAGATTAAACCCTTATGTACATTTCGATGATCATGTCATCATCATCAGAGGGTCTTATTACAAAATACAATCTAGTGTGCTAGTGGGGTTCGTTCAATATTTTCATTGTAATATATTGTACCACTGTGCTCTTGATATTGTGTGGTATCAATAGGTTCAGTATCAATAGCAACAATCAATTGATATCAATACGTTTAGCATCAATAGCAACATGCCAACTGGTATGAATAGGTTTAGTATCAATACCAACATATAATTTGTATCAATAGGTTTAGTATCAATAGCAACATATCTATTGGTATCAATTGGTTTAGTATTAATACCAAGATATCAGTATGTTTAGTATCAATAGGAATGGAGTAGTAACAAAACCATTTCCTAGGCATGTTACGAATGCCGTATTTAATGATCTGATTCCAATGGGACCTGTATTTCTAACTTATAAACTCTATGATTTAGAATAGATGTTGGATTTGTGCCAAGATTATAATTCAAGAAGTCCTAATATTTCAAGATTTAGTAAGAAATTTTGCGTCTATTGATAGCATTCTATGAAACGCCAAAATAAATATTAAAACCACCACTGGGTAACGTAACTTCAGGCTGAGATAGAATAAGTAAAATTTACATTCTTTCCAAGCAAACTTTTTTTTGCAGTCAACTTCTTAAACTTTAAACTACTATCAAAAAAACTCTTGCAAACTTTCACACAGTGAAAGGTTATTCTAAATGTAAATGATATTACCCTAACTTTAGCCGTATCTTAGCACGTTTAAAGGGTTGACATGTATTGTATTTCTTAAACATATGTAATCTTTCTTATTAAATATTTAGCGTCTCGTGGCTACATTATAGATGCGTGACAAGTAGCGCATGGCGTTATTACCGTCAAAGGCCTGTCTTTGTTTATAAATATAATTTACACTACAAAACGCTGGATAAATGAATTGCAAAAGGAAAATACAGTCCTACTCGCAGGTCTTAGATGATTGTAATTATGGCAGAGAAGCAACAAAGAGGAAATAATAACAATGTTGACTAGCTTCTGCCCCGAGACGTAATGTTTTTTTTAATGTAGAAAAGAATTTCACAAGACATTTTTATTCTTACAATTTCACCGTTATACTTTCGTAAATACTGTTATTATTTGCCTACGTCAGTAGCAACAGTTCCATCTTCGTTAATTCGTAATATTAAATACATCCATTTCTTACTGACGTACCTTATGGTGTTTTAAATATGGTATTTTGAATTTCTTCTGGAAAACCTTTTAAATTACATTTTCATACTGAAAGGAATAACGAGCTGGGTAGATTTTTATTTCGTACTTTAAATTTAAATGAATTATTTCAAATATATGTATATATATATATATATATATATATATATATATATATATATATATATATATAGTTATATATAACAGTTCATCCTCGACAATGAAGATACTATCAATATTTGAAAGTTAACTCCCACAAACACCAAGTAAGATTCTTGTTTAAGTACATCTAATGAAAGTGATAAGTGAATACAAGAAAACAGTTTTGCAAAGTTAAAAATATATATAGTGTGTGTGTATATATATATATATATATATATATATATATATATATACACACACACATACAAAGATGGGTGGAAGGGGGAGACCCAAGAATCTGTTATAAGACTTAATAAAAAAATATTAAATAATTTTATGGCATTATGACGTTTTTTTTCTTGACTTGGGAGCGGGTTTAAAACTGCCCAAAGCACTGCTACCTTAAGGTATATTGTACTTACCTCCCTGATCTAGTCAAATAGCCCCTTCCCTATTACCAGGTTTAGGAGTTTTCTGACTAGTGTTTTACCTTCAGCATCCTCTTCCAGAGCTGTGCTATCTCCAAAGAGTTTGAAGCGCCTCTCGGCAAGTGCTTCATATCTAAAAATGATGTGTGTGGCGGTCTCCAGTTCTTGCCCGCATAATCTGCACACTGGTTCATCTTTGTAGATATCCATTTTATGCAGATGTTTCCTTAGTCCACCGTGTCCCGTTAGTAGACCTGTGGCTATCCTCAGTTCCTGCCTAGACAGATAGATGAGACTCTTCTGCAGCCCCAAGGAAGGTTTCCTAAGGGTTAGCTTACTGTGTCTCATCCCTTCAGCCCTGATCCAGTGCTCACAGTGTCTTTCAGCCATCCACCTTCGCATTGCCATTTTGACCATGGATTTGGAAATACCTACCGCAGGCTCCGGTCCAATCAGGGGAGTCGAAGACCCCTCTCTGGCCAGCGCATCTGCGGCTTCATTTCCAAGTATTTCCCTATGCCCTGGCACCCAACCTATATTGTGACGTAATAGGCTACAGTAATTTTTGGTTCTTCAATACCACCTTCTCAACATTTATAGTTATTCCAACTTTGGAATAATATACTGAAACAATACGTGACCTAACCACGCATTGTTACTGTTGTGATGAATGAATAACTTTTCAATTGTTTTTAATACAATAACGAAAAGCTGTCTTGAATAAAACCAAGGGACGAATCCAGACCCCGAATGTAAGATAATTGGAATATATGTACGGAGGTCGGAATTCAATTTCTTTTAATACGCCGTTTGATTGTATTATTGGAGAAGGATTCAATTTGCATTGCAAATGCGGGTAGATTCTCAAAATGAGAGGCCGTTCTTACGGTAAAGATAACCCTCCTACGTTCAGCTCTATCATACTAATTAAAGCATTCTTTTTCATTAAGTATTTAACCAACATTTTATGAATGTAAGCGATGTAGTTCTACAATTTAATATAATCTAAAGTAAAACATTTACACTGTATTAGACACACAAGAGGTAGCCACAAGGGAATGTGGACTAGAACGTGATAAAACCAAACTATCACCTGAAAGGAGAAATCCAGTAGGCCTATAAATATTGTGTTTTGTAAACATTATACATACAAAAGTTATCTTTAGTCTCAAGTTAGTGTTTAAATTCTCAAAAGTGAAAAAGTTTAGTTAACCACAGAGACAACTCAAATATCCGAGTAAATCTGGGTTGGCCTACATTGGATTCTTCAGTTAGAGAAATGTATGGACAATGAGACTTACCCCAGTGTCTTTATAGACTACAATGTTGTATGTGATTCTACTTGAATCTTTATAAGCGATTTGTATTAAATTCCTTAACGTTTATTCCTTATTTGTGTTTTCTATGTTTAACCATATGTTGTTGATTTTATCTAAAGGAATGCATAATAGTACATTTAAAAGAATTGTGTTTTAGAATATAGCACACTTGTCCAAAAATATTTCTAAAACAGTATTATAAACTTCTCTAAAACACCTTTTTTTTGTTGTAAGACGTCTCCTTTAAGAAGTGACCCGGCTTCACAAAAGTTCATAGGTTTTGGACCGACATAACTTCATTATCACAAGAAATCCCGGACTTTGGACAAGCATAACTCCAGCATCACAAGAATCCCCAAGCTTTAGACAGGCTTGAATCGAGGATCACAAGAAATCCCGATATTTGCACAAACGTAACTAAAGAATCACAAGAAATCCCGGGTTTTGGACTGGAATAACTCGAGTATCACAAGAGATCTCGGGCTATGGACTGGTCTAGCTACAGCATCACAAAATACCAAGCTGTTTGGATGTCTTAACTCGAGTATCACAAAATATCCCGGTCTTTGGATCGGTCTAACTACAGCATCTCAAGATATCACGCTATTTGAACCGGCCTAACTCGAGTATTACAAGCTATCGCGCTATTGGACCGGCCTAACTCGAGTATCACAAGATATCGTGCTATAGGACCGGCCAAACTCGAGTATCACAAGATATCGCGCTATTTGAACCGGCCTAACTCGAGTATCACAAGTTATCGCGCTATTGCACAGGTCTAACTCGAGTATCACGAGATATATCGGGCTTTGGAGCGGCCTAACTACAGCATCAAAAGATATCACGCTATTTGAACCTGCCTAACTCGAGTATCACAAGATATTGCGCTATTTGAATCGACTTAACTCTAGTATCACAAGATATCGCGCTATTGGACCGGCCTAACTCGAGTATCACAAGATATCGTGCTATAGGACTGGCCAAACTCGAGTATCACAAGATATTGCGCTATATGAACCAGCCTAACTCGAGTATCACAAGTTATCGCGCTATTGAACAGGTCTAACTCGAGTATCACAAGATATATCAGGCTTTGGAGCGGGCTAACTACAGCATTACAAGATATCACGCTATTTGGACCGACCTAACTCGAGTATCACAAGAGATCCACGTTTTTGGACCTGCCTAACGACAGCATTACAAGATAAGACGCTATTTGGAACGGCTTAACTCGAGCATTACAAGATATCGTAGTATTTGGACCGGGCTACCTAAATCATTACAAGATATGACGCTATTTGGACCGACCTAACTCGAGTATCACAAGAGATCCACGGTTTTGGACCAGCCTAACTACAGCATTACAAGATAACACGCTATTTGGAACGGCTTAACTCGAGCATTACAAGATATCGTAGTATTTGGACCGGGCTACCTAAATCATTACAAGATATGACGCTATTTGGACCGACCTAACTCGAGTATCACAAGAGATCCACGGTTTTGGACCAGTCTAACTACAGCATTACAAGATAACACGCTATTTGGAACGGCTTAACTCGAGAATTACAAGATATCGTGGTATTTGGACCGGGCTACCTAAATCATTACAAGATATGACGCTATTTGGACCGACCTAACTCAAGTATCACAAGAGATCCACGGTTTTGGACCAGCCTAACTACAGCATTACAAGATAACATGCTATTTGGAACGGCTTAACTCGAGCATTACAAGATATCGTGGTATTTGGACCGGGCTACGTAAATCATTACAAGATATGACGCTATTTGGACCGACCTAACTCGAGTATCATAAGAGATCCACGTTTTTGGACCTGCCTAACGACAGCATTACAAGATATCACGCTATTTGGACCGAGCTAACTCGAGTATCACAAGGTACCCGGGCTCACGGCCGGCCTAAAACTAAAATCAAAATATATGTCGTGCTTTGAATACAACATTGAATTGCATATAGACTATATTTCTGGCGTAAAACGACGCTTTTTTTTATGGTTCTAAAAAAAGTTACTATAACAATACATTTTAGTTGTATACTTATTTTATTGCCAAAGTTAATTACAAAGACAGGGACGAAGTAGTTCACTTTACGGACGTGTAAAATATAAAGAAAGAAGACAAAAAGAATACAAAGTGTATTAGATGTATATTTAGCAAGAAATGAATAATTTACATGTCACAGGAATTCTAAAATCAACAACCGTAAAGAAGGGTTTAGTCCGTTAGTTTAATGATAATGAAGCGAGTTCAATTTTAATACATTTCACAATTTGGAATGTAAAGGTATGAAATAAAGATAAAGATTATTGAAAAGAATTTTCTCTATGGAGAAAACTAAGGTCGAGTAAAAAATATTATTTATTTTAATTACAGTAAGTTTTCTGCAGTTCGTTACCTAAATCTTTTAATTTGATATTAATAAAAAAAACTTTTACACTCAACCCTGAAATGTACAATTTGAGAAGATAATAAAATGTACAATTTGAGAAGATAATAAAATGAACAATTTGAGAAGATAATAAAATGCTGTACAATTTTTTACTTCCTACACTTCATTAGAAAGTCCGTTGAACCCATATTTATGAAATTATCACTGGTCATTCTTAAGTTTTGTGTGTAAATTTTTATTGTTTATTATTGTTGTGTTTAATTATTGTTATTGTTTTAAATTTGTATATTTTCTTCGGTAGAATCTAGTAAATTTGGGGGTATACAATTGGCTTTTTCATGTAATTAACAATAAAAGTTATTCTTGTGTAATTGTTTATGTAGAACGTTTTGTATAAGTTTCTTCAACTTTACTATACAACGTTTGAAACATTGAAATGTAACTCGCGAAGTGAACTGACAGTTTTCCAAAACAAAAGTGCTTAGCTAAAGACATTTGTCTTGAACACTTTACTAGAGTTAATTTCCTTATAGTAGATTATATATATAAATTATAAATGCCATCCCACATCTTTATATCTGGCTCTCTCTCTTCCTTTCTCTCTCTCTCCTCTTATCTCTCTCTCCCTCTATCTCTTTCTCCTTCTCTCTCTCTCTCTCTCTCTCTCTCTCTCTCTCTCTCTCTCTCTCACACACACACACACACACACACGGGAGTTCTTGCTTGTGTGTCGTAGGTCATCAATGCTTCAAAAGTTCTCTAAGAACAAAAATTTAAATTACACAATCCTTCGCACGATATTGTTCAGGAATTATTAAACCAGAGGTGCACAACCTTCTCATGAGTGGAGGCCAATTCTCTCTTTACATAATACGTGGTGGACTGCAAGTTACCTTCCCATATAAGGACTTGTCAAACCCTTCCGCTAAAGCTAATTTCACTATTGTCTGCGTAACCAATTTTACCAGAAGACAAAAAAAAAATGAGTTTAGAGACCATTTTTGTGTTCTCTAAATGGTTAAAATCCAGGTTCCAACAACACGCAAACGTGAACTCTGCCCCGACAACAATGATACTGCCGAGTGCACGATGTGTTCTCCAAGCAGAAATAACAAATCTATAATTAGCATCGCACTACACCACCTCAAGGCCAATCTTCCCGATGTGTCAGTCACGTGTTCATATCCACTTGTATTGCAAGAGTGAATGCACAGTCAGTCTGAACTTTGCAGCAGTCTGGTAATGTAAAACTTAAAATCGGAAAAACAATTGTATTTTTTTAAAATTTATTTGTAAGGAAACATTTTTATAATTTGCTTATTTCAAATGGGTCTACAATAATGGAAAAAACTCCCATTCACAGTATATATATTCGTGTTTTCAATAGTATAAAATATTTATCCCGCGGGCTGTGCACCCCTGGATGAGATAGTTAGAAACGAGCGTTCATTCCGGGCCAATATACCTCCCTAATTGGCTAGGGAGATTTAATGCTAAACAAATGTACGATTACTCAGCCAATGTTAGGTTTTACCAGGGAAATAATAAAGTGTAACACTGCCTCTTGTTCATACAGTGTACTGCCTAATAAAGGTGAAACACTATCTCACGCTTTTATTCGTTCGACCCTAATTTTGTGTTACATTTGAACGAAAAGAGAACCCACGGAATGAAATAATTCCGATTTGAAATAAATTGTAAAATTATTATAACAATAATTATTTAAACGAATTGTCATGGTAGCCTCCCTTAATAGAAATTACCTCTAATCTCTTTACAGTGTTATATTAGCATATTTGATTTATTAATTAAAGGTTTTCATTACTGTAATAAAAGGATGTTTTTTATGGCGTTATAAAGGATATAAAAGAAACAGGCTTAAAACATTTATTCTCGCTACATTCATGTGTAAAGAGACGATTACTAAATGGACAAAGGAGATGTGAAGAAAAGTTTATATGTGAGGGAAAGTACGACAGGTTTATCCGTGGTTATTGGCATCTGTGACTATAAGTCTCTGATGCCAACTTGCGTGTGTAATGTAACGAAGACAATATCGGTTCAAGGAATTGAATGGAATCAATACAACCTTCATCACTGTTGCTGAGGGAACCCTAGGACGCCAAACAATAAAGACTAGGTTGTAGGGCTGGTGATAGCGTACTATTAACTGAAACTCTGTATAAAATTATCTGTAACCCAGATAAAAATATTTATATAATATCCAGGGGACACGAAAGCAATTTAACACTATTTTTTTATTTAGCCTATATACACAGATATTTATATTAAAATAAATAGACGAGGTTTTGTAGTTTTCGAATTATTATTATTATTTTTTCTAAAGAGATGTTGAGCCAGATATAAAAAAAATAGGTGATTTATTTAATTATTATAATTTCAAGAGTTACTACAATTTTAAGTTCCAATTTATCACAAAGTGTACAATCTATTATTATTTACTTTTTACAACACGATTTTGAGTAGCTTAGTTGGATACCGCGTATCATTTTTTTAAACTAATTATTTATTAACTTTTGAAAGTTGATTATTATATACAGCCTTATATATATATATATATATATATATATATATATATATATATATATATATATATATATATATATATATATATATATATATAGAGAGAGAGAGAGAGAGAGAGAGAGAGAGAGAGAGAGAGAGAGACTAAATTAAAACAAATGATACATATTTTTCGAATTCGATTATTCATTCCCCAATATTATTAACTAAGTAATTGAATATTATATTATCATATACGGTAAAAAATCTGATACATTACTATATTGCATATTAAAATCTGTTAGTATCTATCCATTTATATAAAACAAAGTGTTTGGAAAATGTTCAAGGTAATTTTATAATTTTTTCCACAAAGGGACAGGAATTTCTCCTTGTCTGTCCCCTTCATTTATAGATCGTATGTTTTTTCAGTTACCTTTTGAAATCAAAATTTGTGATGAAGTTTTTAATATAAAATATCTAATTATTTACTTCATTTATTAAAGTATGTGTGCCTTAAGGTTTTGCTACAGATTTTGACATGAAATTACAGCGCATAGGGGGGTATATTTATTTCCGTTATTCGTGTAATCAGGAAATTGTAATCTGTTTAGTAAACTGGCGTCTGTGTTTGAAATTAATTTCCTGTGTAGGAGATGAGGTTACGTTGGGAAGACGATTTCAAAGCATCTTCAAGGTCATTATAGTTCATAAAGTGTGTTTAACATGTAAACAACTCTAACGTTCCATTGGAACATTTTACAAGAAATCATGACGTTTTTAGTGTATTTACGCCCCGTTGTGTCCAGTGGAGTAGAAAACTTCCCGCGGTAGAGGGAAGGGATGGGGGCGACAAGTCAATGGATGCATGAACAACATAAAAGCATGTAGAAAAAAAATAATATGAAAAGGCGCCAGGTTTCACCGCAATTGCTACGTTTACCAGTTGCGTCAACAGTAACTGGGGAAAATACCTTTACAAAAAAATCCTTTACTAACTTTTATACAAAAATCTAGTAACTATGAAATTTAATTTTATCTTTAAGCAATAATTTTCACAAACTGACTTGGCTGAGATAAAAGTAAATTACCAGAATTCCTACAAAGATGTTAGGGTCAATGCCAAAAGGAAACTGCCGGTCCTGCCTCCTCTCCAAATTCAACGACTTAGTATTGTAAGTGTAATAAATATGTTTAGTTAATGACTGGGTTGGGGTTACTGTTGTCAGTAACTAGGGGTCCCTCTCACTATTCTGCAAGGGGCGCTTATCAATATGCAGGGGGGGGGGTTAAATCTTACTATTCCGCAAGGGTGCTTATCAATATGCTGCAAGGGTAAACCTCACTATTCTGCAAGGGGCGCTTATCAATATGCTGCGGATGTAAATATCACTAAGGAGCTGGGGCGGTTATCAGTTTGTGCTAGGGTGTATTTGCTATGCTGCAGGCGGCGCTTGTTAGTATGCTGCGGCGGTAAACCTCACTATTCTGCAAGGGGCGCTTATCAATATGCTGCGGGGGTAGATCTCATTATTCTGCAAGGGGCGCTTATTAATTTGCTGCGGGGGTAAATATCACTATGGAGCAGGGGTGATTATCAATATGCTGCGGTTGTAAATATCACTATAGAGCAGTGGCGGTAACAGTTTGTGCTAGGGTGTATTTTGCTATGCCGCAGGTGGCGCTTGTTAGTATGCTGCGGGGGTAGATCTTATTATTCTGCAAGGGGCGCTTATTAATTTGCTGCGGGGGTAAATATCACTATGTAGCAGGAGTGGTTATCAATATGCTGCGGTGGTAAATATCACAATGGAGCCTGGGCGAATATCAGTATGCTGCGGGGGTATATTTTGCTATGCTGCAGGCGGCGCTTGTTAGTATGCTGCGGCGGTAAACCTCACTATTCTGCAAGGGGCGCTTATCAATATGCTGCGGGGGTAGATCTCATTATTCTGCAAGGGGCGCTTATTAATTTGCTGCGGGGGTAAATATCACTATGGAGCAGGGGTGATTATCAATATGCTGCGGTTGTAAATATCACTATGGAGCAGGGGCGGTAACAGTTTGTGCTAGGGTATATTTTGCTATGCTGCAAGGTGGCGTATCTCACTATGCTGTATGGGCGTTTATCAGAACGTACTGGAGCGTATTTCGCTATGCTGCAGGTGGCGCTTGTTAGTATGCTGCAAGGTGGCGTATCTCACTATGCTGTATGGGCGTTTATCAGAACGTACTGGAGCGTATTTCGCTATGCTGCAGGTGGCGCTTGCTAGTATGCTGCAAGGTGGCGTATCTCACTATGCTGTATGGGCGTTTATCAGAACGTACAGGAGCGTATTTCGCTATGCTGCAGGTGGCGCTTGTTAGTATGCTGCAAGGTGGCGTATCTCACTATGCTGTATGGGCGTTTATCAGAACGTACAGGAGCGTATTTCGCTATGCTGCAGGTGGCGCTTGTTAGTATGCTGCAAGGTGGCGTATCTCACTATGCTGTATGGGCGTTTATCAGAACGTACTGGAGCGTATGCTGCAGCGGGTGCTAATCACTATGCTAATCAGCTTTAGAAAGTAAAAAGTGTATTTTTTTCAGAAAAGCGACCAACATCATAAAATGTTTTAATTTCACATGTTAAACAAATATTTTAAAGTATAAAACTTTGTATAGATTTTCTTAAATTTGTAATTGAGGTTTCGTGTAATAAAGTGCAATAGGGGGATATTTAAAAATACTAAATACAGCAGACAACTCTGTGAACGTTGAAAACATTAGCCCGTATAATTTATTAAAATAATATGTTTTATTTCATATTCATAAAATAATGGTACGGGACTTTTATCGATTAAAATACTTTACTCTTGCTTCGTTTCATTCACAGAGTACGCAAATCGCTTTATTTCTATATAAACTGTTCGCATGTTTTGGGCCGATCTCCTAAAAGCCACATTTCACGTCCCCCCTACATTTGCACACGCGTAAATCTCGTTCTCACTTAATTGTCTTTTATAACGTTTCACTCCAGCAGGGATGCAGTAGTTTACTGTCGTTCGGGAGATTTTATTTTACTACGAACATAAAATAGAATATTCAATACACGTGTACATTTCTAGGCAAACCCTGTAAGCCTATAAATAAAGATGTTTTTAATTAACTATAATTGGGAAATAGAATTTATTTTTATTCACAAAATGTTGTCACTCTAAAAAACGTTTATAAGGCAAAATATTTAGAATAAACCCTTCGGTTTAAATAAATGTTTTTTTTGAATACAAATATTATGTTAGTTTGTCTAACAACTATTTACAACAATTATATGTGTAATAATTATTCAATACCTTCTATTAGGTTAAACTCTAATTGTATATAACGGGTTCAAATTGTCAATCGTTAATATTAATAATTTTTATTCATTCAATCAAGTTAAAAACATTTTATTAAACTTGTAGTGTATGAATCACTTCTTAATAAATCACTTGATGTTAACTCATTAATTAAGTTTAATTAATTAATTTTAGATTTATATGGGAGAAAAACTTTTCACAAATTGGAGCGAAGTATGCAATACAGGTATTTCTTCCTATTTACCTTATACCAAGTCATAACATATGATTTCATAAAACAGATGGTTCTAAGTTACTGGTTATGTGGTAGAACAGCTGTTTTAATGCAAAATTTATGTTATTTTGCTTATATTATTGGAGTATGGCGGTGACAATGTCTGTACTTGCAGATTTAATAGTTACAATTGTAACTGATTACTTCAAGTTAGATCATAACATTAAAAATTACAATATATAACTAAGGTTTAATAGCGACTTTAAAGCCTTTGCCGAAAGTTTATTAATTCAATGGCTTACAACCTCATAAGCTAAAATATACCTGTACACTTAATAAAACTTAATTATAGCTTTTCCATATAATTTATTTATTTATATATATATATATATATATATATATATATATATATACAAAATTTGTTTTCTTGTTTATTAATCAAAAACAACTAAGTTATTCAAATACAAGATAATAAATTAATAAATAATTCTTGTATTTGAATAACATGAGTTTATATATATATATATCGCAATATGTTTTCTTGTGTATTATTAAAGAACAAAAGTCAAAATACAAATACAAGAATTATATTTGAATTTACAATTTGAATTGTAAATTCAAATATATTCTTGTATTTGTATTTTGACTTTTGTTCTTTATATATATATATATATATATATATATATATATATATATATATATATATATATATATATATAATTTTATGAATATATTGTATATGAAAATAACAATACAAGAATAATTTATTGAATCGTACAATTTAAACCTTTTCGTTGGCAAACAGCACCAACATCAACAGGAATAATAAAACATCAACCCTGATGGCGTTGATTTTTGATCCTTTATAATTCCTGATGTTGTTCGTTGGTACTGTTTGCAAAAGAAAAGCTTTGAATTACAAACTTCAATCAATTATTCTTGTATTTGTATATTCTGGTATTTTTCAGTATTACACAAGAATATATATATATATATATATATATATATATATATATATATATATATATATATGATGATGATGAATAGTTACCATCCGGAGTACATCCGTTCATTATGCATTGACTAGAATCTCATCTGGCATTGACCAGGTGAAACCAAAAACAGTTGAAGAGCGAGCCTCGCTATTCCATATATATATATATATATATATATATATATATATATATATATATATATATATATATATATATATATATGATGATGATGAATAGTTACCATCCGGAGTACATCCGTTCATTATGCATTGACTAGAATCTCATCTGGCAATGACCAGGTGAAACCAAAAACAGTTGAAGAGCGAGCCTCGCTATTCCATATATATATATATATATATGATGATGATGAATAGTTACCATCCGGAGTACATCCGTTCATTATGCATTGACTAGAATCTCATCGGGCATTGACCAGGTGAAACCAAAAACAGTTGAAGAGCGAGCCTCGCTATTCCATATATATATATATATATATATATATATATATATATATATATATATATATATATATATATGATGATGATGAATAGTTACCATCCGGAGTACATCCGTTCATTATGCATTGACTAGAATCTCATCGGGCATTGACCAGGTGAAACCAAAAACAGTTGAAGAGCGAGCCTCGCTATTCCATATATATATATATATATATATATATATATATATATATATATATATGATGATGATGAATAGTTACCATCCTGAGTACATCCGTTCATTATGCATTGACTAGAATCTCATCTGGCATTGACCAGGTGAAACCAAAAACAATTGAAGAGCGAGCCTCGCTATTCCATATATATATATATATATATAAATTACATCTAAGTGAAAAAAAGTGATAGATTGCTTTTGAATTCGCTGGATTTTATATCAATGTTTTTATCTGGGTTATTTATACACAGTTACAGTTAATAGCACTCTATCCCCAGCCCTACAACTTAGCCTTTATTATTTGGCGACTTAGGGTTCCTTCATCAACATAGATGAAGGTTGCATTGATTTTACATTTCCTTCCTTGAACCGTTATTGGGTTCAATACATTACACACGCAAGTCGGCATCAGAGACCTACACTCACAGATGCCAATAACCACGGATAAACTTGTCATACTTTCCCTCACATATAATCTTTTCTTCACTTCCCCTTTGTCCATTTAGTAATCGTCTCTTTACACACGAATGTAGAGATAATAAATGGTTTAAGCCTGTTTCTCTTATATCCTTTGTAACTCCATAGAAAAACATCCTTTTCTTACAGTAATGAAAACCTTTAGTGAATAAATCAAAACACAAAGGGACGCACACCCTACTATTTCACAGGACATGACTTCCTACAGGAAATTTTCATTATAAAAGACAAAAAATACAATAATCAAAATATTCCATTTACAAAATACATTTTAAGCAAGTTGTTCCTTTGTCGTTACTTAGCCAACTCGTATTATGCTAATATAACACTGTAAATAGATTTAAAGCTAATTTTTACTATTGTAGGCTAACGTGACAATTCGATTAAAAAATGTTTTCATAATAATTTTATAAAGTTATTTAATTACGGATTTTTTAGACTTTGGCATCTTGTTTTCGTTTAATTAACATATCGGCAATAATAACGTTATAGGATTTGAAAATAATTTTGTAAAATAAGATATAGCAATTACGTATAAATGGGCCTATTTAGGCCTAAAGATAATTCTAATCGGTAATGTATACAGTGATGTTCGATGGTTATAATACACTACAGTTTACGTCAGGCATCCTCACTACGCGGCCCGCGCGCCGCATGCGGCCCTCGGGACGATTTTTTGCCGCCCTTAGACGGTTAGGATTGATGTCAAAATATTTTATAACTTAATTAAGTATTATATTTATTTACTGAGTGTTTTGAAAATCTGTCGTTGTTTTACTAAACATAATTAATTACTCAAACTACTGAAGTTAAAACCCCGCCCGCTGTATCTTTGCCTGGGGCTTTACTGACGTTTAGCAAGCAATAGTATCGGCGTGTTAGTATCGGCAATAGTATTCCGCAGCGCAACGCAACGCAACTTGTGACGGTGGAGACGTGCAAAAGGTAAGAAAGAAGGGACTGCCATATGTTTGATATGTCGTGAAACTGTACCTTGGTAGAAAATCCATGGGCAATGAAACCAGCTAATGTAGTTCATCTTTCTGTTTTTGGATATGAAGGGATTTGAAAAATGAATTAATCTATCTTCAGAACGATACGGAACTCAAAAGTATTTTTGAAGAAAAGATGAAGAATAAAGCTCACTGTGAGTTTCGGAGGGTTGTTGAAAAGGACAAATTTCCTAACTTACTTGAATGTGCTCAGAAAATATTGTGTGTTTTTTCATCTACTTATGTCTGTGAATCTACATTCAGTAAGCTGAAGTTTGTAAAAAACAAGTACAGATCTAGGCCAACAAGTGAGAATGTTGAGAACATTTTAAGAATTTCAGTTTCTTCCCAACCTGCCAACATAGATGCCATATTAGAGGACTGAAAGATTTCGCCCATCAACTTTAAAGAATTAATTTATTAAAAAAAAGACATTTTCAAACTTTTTTATGCGCAAAACAGTTTATTTATGTTGGTAATGTAATAAACGTATGTTATAATCATATTGTTTGTCAGTTATTTAGTACCTCTTGTACTTGCGGCCCTCAGGAAAATTTTATGCAAACTTTTTGGCTCTCAAAGTATTCCTAGTGAGGGCCCCTGGTTTACGTAGTACCATAGGGTCGTTTCAAAATTTATTATTCAGTGCCTAAAACTAGAAACAGTATTAATCTTAAATAAAACCATTTGTATATTTAATTAATGATTAAATATTCTATACTTGTGCTAGACGATTAAGGTCAAAATATAAACATGAATCACTATATTAAATAAACTTAACAATACAAATAATAATAAATTATTATTATTTATAAATATTTAGTAATAAATCTGTTATTATATCTTACAAATCTGATTTAAAACGTTGGCAAAAAGAAGTGAAATTTTAACAACTTTACAAAAAAGTTACTTATTCACAAAACTTTAGCTGGTGAGTTCACAAGTAAATCCTATGAGCATCGATCGCCATAGTGTTTTCAGTTGGGAAAATATGGTTCACTTGCCGAATTTACAATTTAAGCAAATTTTTAAATAACCTATTGTGATTTAAAATTATTAGCGAGCTTAAACAGTCCGTGCCTAGCAAGTTTTACTTACAAGTTTTTTTTTAATTACTTAAATTGTAAGTTCGGCAAGTGATTAGTTTCTTTAATAATATCTTTAAAGATACGTCAGTTTTTCTACCAATCAAAGGACAGGAAAATATATTTACTTGGGCGTTAATTAATATTATCATTTTGTAAGATTGAAAACGTAGATAAAAAAATTGATTAGATAAAAAAAAGTGAAAACTTTTACATTTTGTGTGTCGCATTAAGAAAACATTTTCCGTTGATCAAAGCCACTGCATAAGGGAAGTTTCACTTGCATGTGCACATAAAGGATGAGTGAGCTACTTTGCTAGCTTTGATGTTCAAAGTTTTCCTGTAATGACGAACAAATTAACTGGGCTTTAATCTCATTAACGTATAAACTTGAAAGAGATTATCCAGCCCTGCATTTGCCAACTAAAAGATCTGTCAGCTCTTTCTGTACCATTAATATTAATTTTCTCTTGAAAATTACTTTCACTAACTTTCCAAGAAACAAGTAGTGTAAAATTTAAAAAAATTCAATTCCTACTTTAATCAACAAAAAAAAATATTTTATTTTAGTTTCTTTTTTATTTTTAATTGCAATTAATATAAATATGTATATACATATGTCAGAATAACAATATTAGGAATCAAAATAGAAAGCGAAATTCCTTGAAATTTTCCATTTTCCTTTCTATGTATGGTGTACGGAATATTGTTTTTGTTTGTTACTATTTGTACGCTATCTTTTTTTCGTCGCTTGCATTGTGTTGTATTTTCTTTTCGTTCTCCTTTGGCATTGTCCTTTTTTCAAGCAAGGTTCGTTACTGTTTATCTAGTTTTCTTATTTGATTCTTTTCATTCATTTGTAATCGTAAAACATTATTCATGATATTGTGTGATAACCATGGCAACAATTTAAGGTTTTACAATAGAAGTTTTTCATGTAGATCTTTGAGAACTTAATTTCTAGCTATGGAAAGTTTGCTGAGTGCCAATAAGCGCTAGACATCAAACATGACTCAGTTAATTACCTAGTTAACTCAGTTCGAATCCTACCTAGACCCCCAAACTTTTTATAATTTAATTATTGAATAAATATTTAAAACAAACTTTAACATCAATTGGTTTGGGAAATTATACTAGTGTAATTTCATATTATAGAACCCTTCTCATAACCATTTTATGAGTTATCTAATCTTACTCTAAGTTCCAATTTAACAAGTTATAGTACTTTAAATCTAAATCAACTGTTTAGTTGATATTTGAGGTTTTTGAATAAACATTGTTCTTCAATTTAACTTGCCAACTTAAAAAAAGTTTTCAGCAGACGCGTTTCGTACTTGTTTAGAGAATCTTCAATGCTACGAGTCACGGACAAGACTGTCTACTCAGAATGTTGTGTTATTGTTAATCTCTTATGTTTTAATGTTCTGAGTATTGAGGTACCAGCTATTAATTTTATATTCTGAAGATATCTATATTACTCTAAAAATAAAACCTTAAGGCTCAAACGCCTTTATTTTACCCTAACATTTCGTTGTTCCAGCATTTTGGTCACTCGATTCCATTACAGCTATCATTATCAAAGCTGTTTATCCAACGGTTGAAGTAAATCTTCCTTCATGTAGACATCAAATGGTGAGTGCTATCGGATTGCGGTGTATGCCGCTGAATCGGGGTGAATGCTGTTGTATTGTGGTAAATGCCAACGGATTGTGGTGGATGCCATCGGATTGTAGTGATTGCCTTCAGATTGAGGTGTATCCCTACGGATTGTGGTGGGTGCCATCGGATTGTGGTGAATCCTATCGGATTGCGGTGTATGCCGCTGAATCGGGGTGAATGCTGTTGTATTGTGGTGAATGCCAACGGATTGTGGTGGATGCCATCGGATTGTAGTGATTGCCATCGGATTGTGGTGAATCCTATCGGATTGCGGTGTATGCCGCTGAATGGGGGTGAATGCTGTTGTATTGTGGTGAATGCCAACGGATTGTGGTGGATGCCATCGGATTGTAGTGATTGCCATCGGATTGTGGTGAATCATATCGGATTGCGGTGTATGCCGCTGAATCGGGGTGAATGCTGTTGTATTGTGGTGAATGCCAACGGATTGTGGTGGATGCCATCGGATTGTAGTGATTGCCATCGGATTGTGGTGAATCCTATCGGATTGCGGTGTATGCCGCTGAATCGGGGTGAATGCTGTTGTATTGTGGTGAATGCCAACGGATTGTGGTGGATGCCATCGGATTGTAGTGATTGCCATCGGATTGTGGTGAATCCTATCGGATTGCGGTGTATGCCGCTGAATCGGGGTGAATGCTGTTGTATTGTGGTGAATGCCAACGGATTGTGGTGGATGCCATCGGATTGTAGTGATTGCCATCGGATTGTGGTGAATCCTATCGGATTGAGGTGCATGCCGCTGGATTGCGGTGGAAGCCATCGGGTTGTGGCGAATGCCATCGTATTGTAGTGAATGCAATCGGATTGTGGTGGATGCCATCTGATTGTGGTGAATCCTATTGGATTGTAGTGAATTTCATCGGATTGTGGGGGATGCCATCTAATTGTGGTGAATTTTATCAGATTATGGTGAATACGATCGGAATGTGGTGAATGGTTATTTTCCAAATATATTCAGCTCGAATGTTCAGAATTTTATCCTTATATGGCATCTCAACACTCCAATGATTTTAGACCCTAATACTTATACCCTTTATTTCATAACTTGAACATTTTTTCCGAACGCTCTTTTATCAATCTCTAAACTAATAACGTTTTTCTCTCTAACCCTCACTGCACGTATCTTGTCAGCATGACCATATTTCTGTTTTCATTCCGAATGGTAGGTCCAACTAGAAGTGGATAACATTGTGGATTAGCTATGACGTTTGCAAGTACAGACGTTACACATTCTTTGCTTTGAATAATTTTAATCATAGAAAATTATTAATACACTAGATTGTACTTTAGATTTATAATTCCCGCCTCAGTAGTGACGTAATATTTTAAAATTAATCCCTGTAAAGTTAGTGTATACACGTCATGCACATGTTTTGATTGTGCTTCTCACTAAAGTACGCAAGCTACATTGTGAGACCAGTAGTTAAATATTTACTTAACTTTTCAATGCAATCTAGTAAGTTGTAAAATTATAATGACGCTGGTAATAATTTCTCGGCGTAAAAATGTCAAGCTTCTATACGTTTTTACAGCCAAACTGCTGTAAAAGTTGTTGCAAAATTAACCGGAGGGAACAGCCTGGAACGCTTTTATGGACATCCAGTGCAAATAATAACTCTCCAGGATTCGGCCACATTTCCCTGTTTTACGACATCTGTCTCCCCATTAGTTCGTCTCATTTATCCACGTTACCTCGCTCTCTATGAAATATAAATTTCAATCAGAATAAATACAGGTTTTTAAGCCCGTGAGATGGAATTCCGCCGTTATTTAAACGATTTGTGTCTTACGGAGCAACAAGGGGGACTTTTATAACTTTTTTCGGTTGCAATTGGATTTATGCGCAGTTACATTTGGTATATTCACTTACGTTATATTCCCGGCACTTTCAACTGTCCTTAGAGCACCTCAAAAGCAAACATAGAGCAAGTAGTATCTATCAAACTGAATAAATTTCGTTATAAAATGTTTCATATAAATATATTGTTTTATATTCCGTATTACCCGGATTCCCACACAATAATATGTAAAATAAAATTACGTATATCTGATAACAAACAACATAGTAAGCTGCAATGATAGCAAAACTAAAAGAATCGATGAATACATACGAAACAAACAACAAAAAAACATTTACATGCAACCTATTTTGTGAGAAAATATATAAAAATATAACAATCTATATGCAAAAAAAATAATAATAAAATAAATAAATTTAGTAAAAAGATAATATAAACTTATTTACTTTAGTATTTAGTGTACAAACGTTGTATTTACTTAGGAAGATGTGTTAACATAAAAATGTTGTATTTATTTATACAGTTGTTTGAGAAAGAAAGGACACTCAAGTTTATATGCTGAAACTTGAATGTTTCTGAAACTGCAAAAGTGTGATTAGCAGACAGGCAAAGCATAGAATATTGCATGTGTAATACAATGTGTCCTAGATTAAGTAAAGTATCGATTATTTTGTCCTAGTATTGTAAATGTGCTTTATATTAATACTTATACACATTTCCCACTAAGATATTTGAACGAATTTTGTACATTAGAAACTACGTATTTAAAAAATCACTTGATTTCGACTAAACTATCAAAGATACAAACACTAAACATGCGTTTACCTTAGACAAACACATAACATGTTTTTACCTTTGCTAAAACTTTATAGGTTATGTTTAATATATATATATTTTTTAGTTAATTTCATTTGTGTATTTTCACTGAAGATGACGACAAAGTAGTCGTCGAAACGCGTTTGAAATAAAAAATTGTATATTTGTGAGTTGTATATATTTTTATTATTTAACTAAACATGCAGTTCAGTTGTAGCATTTGATGATGTTAACTGGGATAAAGAAACGCACTTAGAAGTTTTTTAATTGCTTTTCAGTTTGTAGCTAAAATTGTTAATTATTTCTCATAAAGATTTAAAGTAATTAGAAATAAGGTTAAAGACAGAAGTTGTAATTGCAATGGTGTGGTTATACAAACATAACCGTATGGTTACTAAAGGAAGAATTATGCAATGGGTTTACACTAGAGTGAGCGACGAACGGTTCCGTTCAGGCTCGTTTAAACACAAAGGAAGCGGATTTACGAGTAATTATAACTCGTTGAACTAAAGGTTTAAAAGATATAAACTTTACCAGCTTTTATAAACAATTTTCTTAAATATGTGAATGGAAATTATTACGATGTTTTAATTAATTACCTCAATACGTCTCCCCGTATCCCCCTCCCCAGTATCAGCCAGTCTCGCAACTCATACCTCCCCCCAGTATTTGACTTATTCCTCTACCCTGTTTCGCGACTTATATCCCCCTCCAGTATCAGCCAGTCTCGCAACTCATACCTCCCCCCAGTATTTGACTTACTCCTCTACCCTGTTTCGCGACTTATATCCCCCTCCAGTATCAGCCAGTCTCGCAACTCATACCTCCCCCCAGTATTTGACTTATTCCTCTACCCTGTTTCGCGACTTATATCCCCCTCCAGTATCAGCCAGTCTCGCAACTCATACCTCCCCCCAGTATTTGACTTACTCCTCTACCCAGTTTCGCGACTTATATCCCCCTCCAGTATCAGCCAGTCTCGCAACTCATACCTCCCCCCAGTATTTGACTTATTCCTCTACCCTGTTTCGCGACTTATATCCCCCTCCAGTATCAGCCAGTCTCGCAACTCATACTTACCCTCAGTATTTGACTTATTCCTCTACCCATTTTCGCGACTTATATCCCCCCCCAGTATCAGCCAGTCTCGCAACTCATACCTCCCCCCAGTATTTGACTTATTCCTCTACCCAGTATCGCGACTTATATCCCCAACCTCAGTCTCGGGCTTAGCAATAATCACTTAGACTAGAGTTAACAGTTTGAGATTGGATTCAAGGGAGTGCGGATTCAAATGCTGGGTTTTAGATTCCAATTCCTGTTGTTCTTTGAATAGATCAGAAATGATCAACTAGGTAACCGTCCCTATTTTCCTTTTGTTTCACCATCTTTTTGCTAATTCAAATTTTCATACACACCGCCAACGAAGGTTCTGTAGCCTCCCCCCCCGGGGTGGCATCCAGATGGGGTGGTCTAGGCTAACTGAATTCTACTGTCTCCGTTCAGAAGGGTTCAGAACCGTGGCCCCCGATTGGAGTTTTCATTTCTTCCCAGGGGTGGGTCGGCTATCCGTCCAGGGTTTCCTATATACTGAAACGACGGGAAAATAACACCAACCCATCAGAGGGAGATATAGAGAGGACAGGAAGACAAAGAATGAGTTAGGGAAAAAAAAGGAAAACACAGAAAAAGAGGAAGAGAGGGAGGAGTCAGGCAAAAAAACAATGACAAAGTGCAGAAGAGAGAGAGAGAAGATTCAGACATAATGAGGGTGAGAGAAAGAATCAGAATAGAAAGGAAAAGAAAGGAAGGGAGGAAGGACTAACGCAAAAAAAGAGAATGAATCAGAAGAGAGAAGGAGAGAGGAGTCAGGGAAAAAGAAAGAGTCAGAACAGATGGCGAGAGATAGAGGGGTATAGAGATTATTTCAATAATATTGTGAATATCAAACAATATTCTCTGGATTATCTATTTAACAAATGGATTTACAACTCTGTTAATATGTAAAATTATTGTGTTAATAAGGGCGTCCAAATAATTAAATCAAATAAGAGAAACCACGGTTTTAAAGCAGGGAGAGAACAACGGCCCTGCAAAAATATGTTAAAATAAACAAAGCTGAGGGAAAACAAAATTTGTATTGGGCATGTTTATCTTCCTCTGGCAAATGTTTTGTTTTTAATAAACTCGAAATGTTTTAATAAAATGAAACAATATTTTTCCTTACAGAAATGTTTTTAAAATCATTTATTCAAACACGTGTAAAAATACTGCTTTGGAAGACTATTACTCGTATGTACTTATATGTAATTTTAAAACAATGTTTTCACAAAAGGGGCAAGGTATGCAATATAATTATTTCTGCCCATTTTTTCTTACAATAAATGATAGCATATGATTTCATAGAACAGCGGGTTTTATGTTATAGGTTATGTGGTAGAACACCTGTTTTAACGCATAGGTTAGGTTACTTCGATTATACTAATTGTATTTATTTATTAAAAAGTACTCAAAGTAAAATTTCTTTGTTGACCTAATTCCGTTAGCACGATCAATATTCGCTCGCTACTCAACAGCAGACATGCATCCTCGTACTTAAGCATTAACTAAGGGCAACTGCGAAACCACGTTGACAAGATAATGGAAAATGTGGGCGTGTTTCCGTAGTATTGTAATGTCTTACAAAGGGATCGTTCATCATTTGTGTTAAATGGACCGGCAGCTGTAATGACGTTCGTAAGCTGTGTAATATCACTATGTTCGAATCTGTGCTCATGCCTTTGAAACATTAGCTGAGAAGTCGAGTGGAATTCAACTATGCAAACCCTGCAGATTTTTTAATTAAATAATGCATATTATTGTTTTTTTATGTTTATAATTTGCAGTTTAATAATTAAAGCAATATTTAAGGTAATCTTATATATAGCTCCAAGGTGATATAGAAACAGCTTTTATAAGCACTCCAGTATTGTTGCCAAATAAACATTTTTGTTCTAAACACGAAACAAATAATATGTAAGTTATAAATAATTTACAACAAATTTGTAATTAATAAAAAAATGTTATTATATGCACATTAACTAACTTTTAACCGGGTGTGATTCAAATTTTATATTGATTATTTATATATTTACCAAAACACACGTTTATAATTAACTACTGAATTACAAATCTGAAAATGTGCTGTACTATATTCCATCATTAAAGTTTTAAAGTGAGAACATTAAAAACTTCATAAATTGTATCATTACCTAGCTGACCTGGCGAACTTCGTATCGCCTAAAAGTCAATGAATGATGTGTTAACATAATCTAAACCTAATTTAGTATTTTATTAACATAATAAATAGCTGCACTTATAGTAGTCGATGGAGAATGGTGTGACAATGAAAGTTCTTGATAGAATGTTATTTATTGAAGTGCATTCGGATGTACAATATTTTATGTATATTGTTTGAAATGTGTTGGAAAATAATTTTAGATTGTTGAGTGTTGCTTAGCAACTTAAGTTTGCAATGAATTCAATGATATGTCTAAAGTTAAGATAAGGTAAGATAGAAAGGCATATTTTATGCTATTTTGGCACTTATAAATTACATGATTGAAAAACATTATGTCGCCAGAAACCTTCCCAGGAATGTACTCAACAATTTCCCAATGTTCTATGGCGATCGGATCAGTGGTTAAGTAACGCATAAGGCTCATACATACATACATACAAACATTCATTATACACACACACACACACACACACACACACACACACACACACACACACACACACACACACACACACACACACACACACACACGCACACACACACACACACACACATATATATATATATATATATATATATATATATATATATATATATATATATATATATATATATATATATATAGAGAGAGAGAGAGAGAGAGAGAGAGAGAGAGAGAGAGATTACATTAAAATTCTACGCTGCCGGTGTGTAAGACATATATTAAATGCACAGTCTTCCTGGTGTCCCTGAGGTTCAATGCAGATCCAAGAATCGACATAAACAAGGGTCGCTATAAACTTTTAAAATCTCTCAAAGTCTTAAGCACCCAAGACCAAGTCCCAAGTCTGACCGTCTGGCAATCAGGTATAGCCAATCGAGGGTGTGGACAAAGATCCGATTGTACTACCTGGATCAAACTCATCAGACGGGTATGAATTAATCATTAAAGGTGCAGAAACGCTAAGGGTTTAATTGGTTTCTAGTAGATTTATAAAAGCGTTTAAAACTTAAGTGTCTGGTTTGGTGTTCAGACTACAGTCCAGGCTTTACAGTGAGATCGAAAGACTCAACCAGACTGGTACACGGGCGGGAGTCAAGAATTTGAGGTTGGTTTCGTGGGGGGCGTAAATACCCTTCTAGATAACCCCAAGATGGGGGTTGTTCCAAAGGAGACCGGACAGGGCGCTAGTTGCAAAAATTCCTTCAAGTGTTTGAACTGGCCCTTTGTGAACTCACACACATTTCCTTGTACGTCCAGTTGCTATAGCTCTGTTCTATCCATTCTATCTAGAGGAGTAACTCCCCCTCCCCCTTCACAAATGTGGGTCGACACTAGATGCACGACAAGCTCCTGCACCCCCCTTCCCAGGAGAGGTTAAATCCTGGTAGGAGAAGAAGGGTAACAAAGGGTTAATAGAAAATATTACCTTGGAAGTATTTGAAAGCTCCAAGACGCTTACAGTAGGTAGTGTCTCTTTAACAATCACGATAAGAGGTGTCTGTCCACTTGAATCCTAGAATACAATTGCTAAATAAGGACCTTAATTTATTGTTAGAATTTCAAATACATTGCTAATCTCGTAACATAAGACGTGCTATACTTTTCGACATACATACTTTTGCATCTAAATTTTCTGGTAGATGTGTTTTCATAAAAGAGATTGAAAGTATAAATAAGTTTTAAATTAGACATTTTGATTACGGTTATATTGAAACATAGCTTGTTATTGTAACTGATGCAGAGTACACCATAAATAGTTTAAGTTGAAACGAAATTGTAAAAAAGCGCAAAACTGGTTTCATGCAAGTGTTTATAACAACTGTAGAGAAAGCGTATAAGCAGTAAAGATTGTATTTTTAAAGACATAGTGTTTACATGCATTATATTCTTGTACTATTTTTATTGTTCTCCAGTGGGAAAACGAACAGGTGTGTGCCGTCCCTTCTGTGCTCAGACCACCCACCTCTAAACCCTAATGGTACTGTTGAGGAGTACTTTGTGAGCCCTCTTGTCTCTTCGCATGTTGGGCAAACAACCCATTCTGCCCTTGTAATAAATCAACTTCGCTAATGCTTGTCGAAATTGTAAAGGCTTTTACTTTCTCGTTTCATACATCATCCACAATCAGAACTTAGTCCCACTTTACAAAGTTACTTAGACTTGAGCAACAGATAGAATGGACCACAAGAGGAATAAAAATAATTTTAATCATGTTTTATATATAAATTTCAATACCTTCTTCTCCCTTTCCTAACATCAAAACATTGTTTTTCGTTGACGCGTTTCGGATTAACACCATTATCAAGGCTTTAAACTGTAGGGCACTTATACATATATTCGAGTATATTTTTCTGTCTTTCCTAACATTAAAGTATTGTCCTTTGTTGACGCTTTTCGGAATTACTCCATTTTCAAAAGGCCAATAGTGTACTATTAAAATTTTGAAAATTAGATCATTCCGAAACGTGTCATAAATGAAAAATATTGTAATGTTAAGAAAGGCAGAAAAATATACTCAAATACATACAAATATTCCTAATAGAAGTGTAGATGAATATATTAAGAATTTCTACTCTTACATTATCAAAACTTGAAAGTTATGATAATGTTAGAGTACAATGTTGCGTTCTGATAATGGAGTCATCCCGAAACGCGTCAACGAATAATAATGTTTTGATGTTAGGAAAGGCAGAATAATGTACTCAAATATATACCAATATATCTAACAGAAATAAAGATGAGTTTATGAAGAATTTAATACTTAGGAGCCTATTTTATTATAAAAGAATCTTATTGCATTTGCAATAAAAAGACAAGATATTTGTTGTCCTTTCATTTTATTATTAAACTTATTACCTAAAGCAAGAACATCGACAATGTCGATGTAACAAGGTTAGTATTGACAAGTACATTATTCCTTAAGACAAGTTTAATAATGACTTGTAAAGGACAACAAATTAATCGTAAAAATGTATTTTTATTCAATAATCACTCTTATTACATTAACACATAAATTAATGTCCGTCATTTCCGCCATTTTAATGTAAACAATAAAGAGTGGCAAAATGGCAAGTAGTCATGTATTGACTTTCGTTACAGTATTGTACCTGTATTTCTTGTTTTAATAAAAATGATGTAACACTTTGCTCTGACAAAATATATATTTCAAAACATAAACACCTAATAAATAATGTATCTTATGGTATGTTTGTGGTAAATAAGGTACCAATTTATTAAATTGTTGTTACATAGTAAAACATAATTCTAAGTGTTCAAATATATTTTTTTATTATAAAGATATTTAGAATACTTGAAATTAGAAGAGCGGACCTCATTGAGCCTTAACTATTTTATCTACATGAACCAAAAGAGCTGGTAAAATGAATATTCCACGACCCCTTCGTATTAATGAAATCTTAATGAAACACCTTATTGTTACACAGTAAACATAACTAGGCTCACATAAATTTATAACTAAACGAATGGTGTGACGCGAATGTTATGAAACGAGGGAATGTCAAAGGTAACAAGCGGGGAAAGAATTATACAAAATTATTACTTCTCTGTGTCCCTCCTAAACATGAGCTTGCTTAGTGAATAAGTTCTGTAGCCATTGTAATTGGATGAGTTCCAATTAAAAGAGAGTGAAAATTACTTTTAATTAAAAAAGGAGCTTTTTCATTAATTGGATTAGTCGCTTCGAAAACATGTAGGCCACCTTGTATTTTTAAAATTTTTGTTCAACTTTCTTAATTATATTAAAATTAATTTTTTCAATTCCTTTTATTGGTTCAACTCTCCCTACATTTATGCCATCGTACACATTTTCAATCGTTAATAAAATACTTTTTATTCATCCACACAAGTTAAATACAATTTTTTAACTTGTCGTGGATGACGTTTGATGTTACAGTTTATTCAAATACTATTTCATTATAAAAATTTATTAAATTAATTTTAGTTTTATATGGAAGAAAAACTTTACATAAAAGGAACAATATAGCTATTTCGACCCATGTATTCGTAATTTGTAACTTATATTCATATGTTTTAAATTTGTAAATAACAAAAATGTATTTTAAATTTGTAGATGAGCTTAATGTATTTTAAATTTGTAGATGAGCTCCATGTACTTTAAATTTGTAGATGAGCTCCATGTACTTTAAATTTGTAGATGAGTTATATGTATTTTAAATTTGTAGATGAGCTTCATGTACTTTAAATTTGTAGATGAGCTTCATGTACTTTAAATTTGTAAATGAGCTTCATGTAATTTAAATTTGTAGAAGAGCTTCATGTACTTTAAATTTGTAAATGAGCTTCATGTACTTTAATTTTGTAGATGAGTTTCATGTATTTTAAATTTGTAGATGAGCTTCATGTACTTTATATTTGTAAATGAGCTTCATGCATTTTTAATTTGTAAATGAGCTTCATGTATTTTAAATTTGTAGATGAGCTTCATGTACTTTAAATTTGTATATGAGCTTCATGCATTTTAAATTTGTAGATGAGCTTCATGTACTTTAAAGTTTTAAATGACATTCATATGTTTCAAATTTATAAAAGAGTATCGTGTATTATAAATTTGTAAATGAATTTCATGTACTTTACGTTCGTAAATAAGCTTCATATATTTTTGAAATATATGTAATAGCATCATGTATTTAAATAAATATAAATAAATTCCGTCAAAATTTGTAAAACAAAGGTTGAAAAATAGCTTTAGTTATCTAAACAATAAAAAAATGTAATAAAAAGTATTTTATTAGTTCTTTGAAAAAGTATTTTCGTTACGAAATAAATCGTGTACATGCGATGTTTATCTTGATAAATTCGCTGGAAATAATTTATGCTTCTGCGTCTGTTGAGAGTATAATTAGCTGTCAAGCTCAGCCCTGTTCTTTGCGGCTTTAATTAGGAAGAGCAATGCAGTGTACAGAGTTCGTGGCGATCGGCGAGCCATTAAAATCGTTGTTTCCAAATATAGCAACAGTGTCAAATATGATGAAAATTTCATCTTTCCAGTATAAGTTTTTGATTAGAAAGTAATATTACAATATTACGATGGCGGCGGAATACTTTACATGTAAATGTTATGACGAAAGGACTGCAATCTTCATGTACAACATCTAAATTAAAACCTGATTTTACAAAAATAACTCAAAAAATCTTAGCGAAAAAGAAAAGATTTTAGTGGCGTATTTTATGGGATGTAAGCCTGATGATGAATATGAACATTGTACCCCCCTCCCAAAATACAAAGTTGATACAAAAACGGTTAACGTTTTGAATGTGTAGAGTTATGTTGCCTTTTCCATTTAAGTGGGGACTAGTCATTGTTCATTGAAATACTTAAAAAGCCACAAATGTATTAACTGTAGAGGTTAGCATCAGCCCGATAGGAGTTCTACAATAGTAAAAAAGCAAGGAAGAAATGGAGTAAGAAACACTCTCTAAATAGCATTGAATAGAACACTTGCTACTGAAGACCATTAAAACAGAAATCACTTTAAGATAACTCATTAATACACATACAAACACACACACACACACACACACACACACACACACACACAACATACAACAACGGGCAGTTTGTCCTTCCAAAACAAATAAATTCAAAAATTTTGAATTTCAAAGAATAAATGAAAGCAATAAATGTTAAACAGTTTTATATAAGATAAAATATAAAGTAAAAGAAATAATTATAGAGTGAAAAAGCCAGTATTTTATTGTAAATCAAACAAAATTATAATTAACGAATAAATAAGACAACGTAACTGAAATACCAATAAAAAGGTGTGGGAAAATAGCTGAAAAATACTATCTAGTTAACCGGACCACCTACAACCACCAACGACATTTCTAAAGAACAAGGAAAGTGTAAGAAACTCAACAGTGTAAACCAGTACCTTAAAACTTTATTAAATAAAATAATACAGCACATTTATTGAAATAATTTTTAGAAATTAATAAAACTGTAACGGCTGATAAGCAAGCTAGTTCAAGTACATTAGGAACCCCGCTAAGGCAGGTCGAAGAACTATATGAATTGCTAGACTAAGCAGCTGGAGGGGGAAGTTGTAGTGCGACCAATGTATACGGAAGCGCGAGAAATTTTCGAGGATGAAAAAATTTAAAATTGCAGTTGCCAGGCGTTACTATGTTGGTCTGTGACTAGGCAGTATAGCTTAGAGGCCAGATGATTTCTACAATAAAGTTTCTATCAGCAAATTTATAACGCTAGTTATAACAATAGGTACTTATATTTTTTAGAAAATGTTATTAAATTCGTCACGACTTAGAATGGTTTCGCTGATGGTACACCATCGCAACACACACACTCACACACACACACACACACACACATACACAAATATATATATATATATATTGCATTACATACCATTTATTATACTCTAAATATGATGATTAGACGATAAATACTTCGCTGGCTGAATACACGCTTCTTTCCATCATGTGTCTCTTCACGGGTCGCACTTCATATTTTAGCTTAAATTAATTGATAACATATAACAGTCGATTTTATGTTATAGGTTATGTTATTCAGTCATTACTTCTATTAATTTATTCTCTCCTTATATTTATCTTGTTCAAATTTTCAATCGTTAATCAAATACCTTTTATCTACCCACTCAAGTTTTAACACATTTTTTTTAACTTCTAGTAGAGGACACTTGATGTTAATATAGTTTTTTCAAATATAAATTCATTAAATAAATTTAATAATGAATTGAATTTAGTTCTATCTAGAAGAAAAACGTTTCACAAAAGAGGTAAATAATGCAATTTAGTTATTTCGTCGCATTAGGCTCAAAATAAGTGATAGTATGTGATTTCATACAACAGCTGATTTTATGTTATAGTTTGCGTGCTAGAACAGCTGTTACAACGCATAGGTTATGTTACTTTATTTATATTAATTGTAATTATTTAATAAATAGTAACTAGAAAAAAATGTTGTTGTCCGAAGTAGGAATTGACTTCAAAAATATTTGTAATACTTATTTTAAACTGGGTAGAGCATATTAGACAATATTAAGTGAATGTTATACAGGCCTCCCTAGAGATGTGGATTACTGCTGCATTTGTATTTTAGCAAACATTGTACGTTCGGATCCGTTATTTAGTGTTGTCACGTAGCATAAAAACATGCCCGACCTACATTCCGCTTCAAGAGAATGTAACTTATAATATATACACGCTCACAGCGCTGCGTATAGCATACTCCATCCCGCGTTATGTATTTTTCCATCTATTTTTATTTATATACAACTAGGGACTTGTAGGGGAAATACACCTATTCATATTGAAACAAATTTTAAACTTTAGTATAGTATAATTAAAGAATAAAAATATGGTACAACTCACAAATATACAATTTTTTTATTTCAAACACGTTTCAACGACTAATTTGTCGTCATCCTGAGTGAAGATACACAAATGAAATTAACTAAAATATATATATAATATGTATAAGTATATGTATAAGTAATTTGTATATATATATATAAATATGTATATATATACATATATTAAACATAGTATTATATATAAACAAATGTTTAATATATATATATATATATATATATATATATATATATATATATTTAGTTAATTTCATTTGTGTATCTTCACTGAGGATGACGACAAATTAGTCGTTGAAACGTGTTTGAAATAAAAAAAAATGTATATTTGTGAGTTGTACCATATTTTTATTCTTTAATTATAACTTTCACTCACAAGCCAGCTCGAATATTATTTATTTAGTATAATAATTTCATTTTTAATACAAATTAATTTAATATAATTAAAGTGTTTTATAATGAAATTTCCTCATAAACTATAATTTTTATGAATGGGTTTTCAATTTAATTTTTTTGACCAATCGTTTTTTCATATGCATATTTAATCCATCTTGAGGTTTTACTCGACTTAGTGCAACATAAAGTTGACCATGTGTAAAAAAAGGATTGTTCGATTGTATCCTTACTTATAGTTATTGAAAATGTAAGTCTTAAGGGAAATTTGTTCTTTTTCGTTTGAAATAATATGTTAGGATCTGTTGATAATAATTTAATTATTGGTAATAATGTGATGTTTCCTTTTCTACAACCAGTGATTATTTCTTATTTAATACACTTGTCAAACATATCTAGTACGATAAGACGTACTGCATTAACTACACCTGATCCCAAGTTTATATGTCTATTTTTTAATACGGTTTATATATTTGTACTCAGCTGTTTATAATATAACATTTATACAGCTGCTTCTCAGCTGGAATATTTGAAAATGATACTCAGCTGTTTTTCATTGCAATGTTTTTCTTATGAAGATTTTTGGTAACTTCAAGTTCCTCAAACCCCTAACAAATGTAAATTGAGAAAAATCTATATTTTCCCTCTCCGTCGTGTCAATACCTTTAATTTAAACCATCTCTCAGCTCTGAACGGCCATCCAAGCTCCCACCAATTTTCTCTCAAAATTCGGCTTACGGAATTATATATAAGTTATGGAAGATGTTTATGTTCCAATGCAATAGCATAATTTGTACTCAGATGTTTATTATATAATATTTGTACAGCTGTTTCTAAGCTGATATATTTGAAAATCATACTCAGCTGTTTTACCTTGCAATGTATTTCTTAAAGAAAGTTTTGGTAACTTTAAGTTCCTCAAAACTCTATGAATGCATTAAATTAAGAAAACCCTATATTTTTCCCGCTCCTTCGTGTCAATACCTTTAATTTGAGCCATCTTTCAGCTCTGTACGACCTTCCAAGCTCCCGCTATTTTTCTCTCAAAATTCGGCTTACGGAATTATATATAGGTTATGGAAGATGTTTATGTTCCAATGCAACAGCATAATTTGTACTCAGCTGTTTATTATATAATATTTGTACAGCTGTTTTTCAGCTGAAATATTTGAAAATCATACTCAGCTGTTTTACCTTGCAATGTATTTCTTAAAGAAAGTTTTGGTAACTTTAAGTTCTTCAAAACCCTATGAATGCATTAAATTGAGAAAACCTATATTTTTCCCGCTCCTTCGGGTCAATACCTTTAATTGGAGCCATCTCCCAGCTCTGTACGACCTTCCAAGCTTCCACAATTTTTCACTCAAAATTCGGCTTACGGAATGATATATAGGAAGATGTTTATGTTCCAATGCAACAGCATACTTTTGTGCTTGAGTATCTCCACTCTCATTCTTATTCTATATCGTATACACCATTACGATAACTTTACATTAGCTTGCTATTTTTTTTACAAAATATAAACTTTCTAATACTTTAGCTATAATAAGATAAAATTCAATTATTTGATTTCAGGTTTGACTTACAGACGCAGACTGCAGCCTGATTTGTAGAACCGTAATTTCAGATCGAGTTCAAATTTAACTAGGAAAAACCGTGTTATAATGTTAGAAACCTTTTAACGAGTTGGACAACAGCAGAATTACTTTGTAATATTCAAAGTGATTTTATATTTTAGTATTATTAATCGTAATTAATAATAATTAAATATAAAATGTTTTTAAGTAATAATACTTTCCGTGTTTCAATAATCGGCAAAAACTTATATCTATATTGTAAAATAACAAAATATTTTCTCTTAGGTTATGTTTGTAAAGTTATGTTAAAAAATTTAGAAATTATCTTGCGCCGAATAATATGTACCGCAAAGTTTTTAAAAGTAACAAAAGGTTTTTTACTTTCATACGAATGAAACGTAGATAAAGGAAAACATTAAAATGTATTTCTAGTCTAATTCGTTTAAAGCATTTTAATGTCCATATTTTATAGAGAAGGGGAATATCGTGCATTACTAGATTCGAAGTAGTAGAAAAAGCCTAAATGTCTCTATTTGACAATCTCCATGTTGCATGGTGAATACGTATCTATTGAAAAGATCACAAATATTTTTGAATAACAATTTACGCGTTTGAGAACCAGAGATAACAACGATTGTTGTTGGAATGGTATATTCTGTTTCAAAATTGTTTGTTTTAGTTAAATCTATCAGAACTGGATATTTGTCAATTAACAAGTGTATCATTTCATGCCGAAGGGGATCTATATTCATGAATTCAATCAGCTAAACTAAACATCAACCGTACTGTGTCGTGTCTGTATTTTACTACTCAGAAATGTCTACATTAATACTATGGTTGCCTTTCAATTTTTATTATTTTAATCAAGTTCAAATTAAAATGATTTATTAAATAAAATTGTCAACTATGTATACGTCTAGTAAAAGACATAAGGAATATAAACATTGACACTTAATATATATTCATTTTGGCTACTTTTAGTAACATTGATTACATTTGAGCACCCTCTTCTGTCTTTCCTAACATTAAAACAGTCTTCATCGTTGACACGTTTCGGAATGACTTCATTTTCAAAACTTTAACTAGACTTTAACTTTCACTATCAATAATCTATTCTGTATTTACAGATGTTAATAAAGGCAGAAGAGGGCACACAATTGTGTACGAGTATAAACATGTTGCTAAAAATGTACTTATTTTGATATACAACTGAAGGCAGTCTAAAGGGGAACTCGTGTCTTCAATTAATCTCTTATTTAATCGACTAGTTCGTTTAAGTTATTTAATACTCAATAATAGTTTAGAAAATTTTATTTGTCTTGTTTCGAAAAAAGTGTGGGGTAATAAAATTGTGATTACGTAAGGTTGTAAAATGGTGAGGTCAGGTTGGCTAAAACAAAAACTCCCTAAACCAGGGAAATTGTCAACAAAGAGGGAACACTCTCAACAACAAGGCAAATTTCCCTACATTTGTTATGGTAGGGAATTTTTTTGCCGACCTAAAAATGTCATCTCTTAGATAAACCTTTACATACCTGTTGAACGTACGTCGGAAAATAACTGTAGGCTACGTTACATTGATAGGAAAACTAGTCTATCTTCCCATTTACTTAGTTTTGTGATGGGTTAGGATTTTTTCTTTGTTTTTGGGCTGATCTTTAATGGAGACCTAAGATAATTTTGGAGTTATAAAATGCCGTTGCCTTGGTTACACGAACGTATCATCCCTAACTACTTTGTCTTTCTTTCGTGTATAAATCAGTTGTACTTAGGAGAAATGCAAGCTCTTGGTATTAGGAAACGGGAATTAATGGCAGGAGGACTTGGAGTTGCAGGAGAGTGTCTGCCCGACCCCGATTAACAAAAGAACATTCAGATTATACTTGGCTTAAGCATGCCACTATAATCCTAGTCTAGGAGACGAGTGAAACGCTTTTCGGTAGACCTGATACAAAGGTTTGGTTGGTTCGAGAACTCCTGGCACCGGACTTGAGTAAATTTTAAGAGAACTCTGAGGACCCACCTAGCTTACTCAAGTTATACTTAACAAAATTAACATAATAAATACACTACGTTTGTGTAATATTCAATTCTTAAAGCCAACAGAGTCGATTCAGGAAACGTGCATAGTAACTAAAATGCAAGTTACAACACTGTAACCTCACGACTAGGGATAAATTCGATTTATATCACATAAATATATATATATATATATATATATATATATATAACTATATATATATATATATATATATATATATATATATATATATATATATATAACTATATATATATATATATATATATATATATATATATATATATATATATATATATATATATATATATATATATCATTATCATTACACTAATAGAATAGGAAACTTGTTGTATATTGGGCAATGTTGTAACCTTAGGAGGTTATGTTCAGGACAGGTCCAAGACAGGTCCGATTCTGTTCTTGGGAGTAATTTATCACATCCTTAGAAAAACGAAACACCTGCAGAAGTAGAAAAGGTTGAAAAATGACCGTGTGGTGTGAAAGGAGAGCCCAGCGGATAAGAAACGCCTTAATATTTTTCATGTTTTTTTTCAAATCAATAACTTTAAAGTGAATGGAAGTATTTTAAAAGTCACACAACCATATTTGCCTTTTGTTTATATACTTTCAGTTCTAGAGTTTCTAGTTGTTAGTTTGTTTAGCTTCGAGTGTGAAATAAATGCACATTGTTTCTACTAACAAGTAAAATATTCTAATGGGTAGGGTAAAATGAACTGTGTCGAGAATTTAAAAAAATGTTTCGCGAATATATTACATATTGTGTTGTATTTTTTTAATTTTTTTAATGCAAAAGCAATTATAGAGCGCTGTAGCGTAAAATACAACTGAACAACACAAACCCTTAAGCACAAAAATAAAACAGCTATAATTCCTTGACGTACATTTCGCTAACACACAGTCAGCATCATCAAGAGTTAAATCTGAACCAAGTGATATACCTCCTATATAAATCAATTTACTACAACAAAAATTTCTTCTTCAGCACTGTGCGAGAAAGGGTTAGACACCCACCTGACCTTGCAACGCCACTAGTTAGCGAATTCCCCCTGCGTATCTAGAGCTTATGTCTTGTGAGTTGTACAAGTAATCAGGGCTAGCCTGACCGATCAAGACAGATAGAGGCGAGAGGGAATTGCTACAAGAACAGGGGAAACTGAAATTCTATACTATTCACATCCTTGTTCACTACACGCTTTATCCCACCAAACACATCCCAAGTGATTCTGCGCTTTTCGAGGTCACCGGTCAGGCTAAACCTGACGACGTGAATAGATTTTGTTTCCAGTTGTAAATAAATTTGTATTCTCATTTAATTTAAATAGTTAAAAAAAAACTTATTTCTTCTGTTTGCAAATAAATACCATATGTTTCCAACATGCTTCCAGTACATAGCTAGAAGATTGACGAGAAACAAATCCTTAGAGATAATATAGTATTGTATTGTGCTAGTTCTAATCTAAAATATATAATTCGCAATCTTCAGACAAGAACAAGAGAGTTAATGGACACTTTAGTTATATGAATATTTAATGTGAGATAGTACTAGAAAAGTTAATACTTTTTCAGTTTCAGTAATAATTCTAAAAAAAGTTTCCAACATAAATCTAATTTGAAAAGTACTTTATGAAACGATTTCTGAAATGTTTGAAACGAAACTTATTTGAGTAAGTTCCGACGTTATGAAACGATTGCAGTGACACACTTTCTATAAATTGGATTTGTTGATTAACGACTGCAAACCCGGGATACTTTATTCCCTGGTACTTTTGTTCCACCGGAACCACAACAATCTGGGTACATAAACAGTTAAATTAGCAGTAAAAAAATATGGCTGCAGAAATATGAATCGGCTAATTTACTATCAAGTCACTGTAATTACCATGAGAATATTATCTAGTAATGGAGAAAGTCTTTAGAAACTCCAAAAAAAATACTAAAACTTGGCAGTTACTACAAAAACTAAAATTAAGAAAATATAGAAAAAACTTGGCAGTTACTACAAAAACTAAAATTAAGAAAATATAGAAAAAACTTGGCAGTTACTACAAAAACTAAAATTAAGAAAATATAGAAAAAACTTGGCAGTTACTACAAAAACTAAAATTAAGAAAATATAGAAAAAACTTGGCAGTTACTACAAAAACTAAAATTAAGAAAATATAGAAAAAACTTGGCAGTTACTACAAAAACTAAAATTAAGAAAATATAGAAAAAACTTGGCAGTTACTACAAAAACTAAAATTAAGAAAATATAGAAAAAACTTGGCAGTTACTACAAAAACTAAAATTAAGAAAATATAGAAAAAACTTGGCAGTTACTACAAAAACTAAAATTAAGAAAATATAGAAAAAACTTGGCAGTTACTACAAAAACTAAAATTAAGAAAATATAGAAAAAACTTGGCAGTTACTACAAAAACTAAAATTAAGAAAATATAGAAAAAACTTGGCAGTTACTACAAAAACTAAAATTAAGAAAATATAGAAAAAACTTGGCAGTTACTACAAAAACTAAAATTAAGAAAATATAGAAAAAACTTGGCAGTTACTACAAAAACTAAAATTAAGAAAATATAGAAAAAACTTGGCAGTTACTACAAAAACTAAAATTAAGAAAATATAGAAAAAACTTGGCAGTTACTACAAAAACTAAAATTAAGAAAATATAGAAAAAACTTGGCAGTTACTACAAAAACTAAAATTAAGAAAATATAGAAAAAACTTGGCAGTTACTACAAAAACTAAAATTAAGAAAATATAGAAAAAACTTGGCAGTTACTACAAAAACTAAAATTAAGAAAATATAGAAAAAACTTGGCAGTTACTACAAAAACTAAAATTAAGAAAATATAGAAAAAACTTGGCAGTTACTACAAAAACTAAAATTAAGAAAATATAGAAAAAACTTGGCAGTTACTACAAAAACTAAAATTAAGAAAATATAGAAAAAACTTGGCAGTTACTACAAAAACTAAAATTAAGAAAATATAGAAAAAACTTGGCAGTTACTACAAAAACTAAAATTAAGAAAATATAGAAAAAACTTGGCAGTTACTACAAAAACTAAAATTAAGAAAATATAGAAAAAACTTGGCAGTTACTACAAAAACTAAAATTAAGAAAATATAGAAAAAACTTGGCAGTTACTACAAAAACTAAAATTAAGAAAATATAGAAAAAACTTGGCAGTTACTACAAAAACTAAAATTAAGAAAATATAGAAAAAACTTGGCAGTTACTACAAAAACTAAAATTAAGAAAATATAGAAAAAACTTGGCAGTTACTACAAAAACTAAAATTAAGAAAATATAGAAAAAACTTGGCAGTTACTACAAAAACTAAAATTAAGAAAATATAGAAAAAACTTGGCAGTTACTACAAAAACTAAAATTAAGAAAATATAGAAAAAACTTGGCAGTTACTACAAAAACTAAAATTAAGAAAATATAGAAAAAACTTGGCAGTTACTACAAAAACTAAAATTAAGAAAATATAGAAAAAACTTGGCAGTTACTACAAAAACTAAAATTAAGAAAATATAGAAAAAACTTGGCAGTTACTACAAAAACTAAAATTAAGAAAATATAGAAAAAACTTGGCAGTTACTACAAAAACTAAAATTAAGAAAATATAGAAAAAACTTGGCAGTTACTACAAAAACTAAAATTAAGAAAATATAGAAAAAACTTGGCAGTTACTACAAAAACTAAAATTAAGAAAATATAGAAAAAACTTGGCAGTTACTACAAAAACTAAAATTAAGAAAATATAGAAAAAACTTGGCAGTTACTACAAAAACTAAAATTAAGAAAATATAGAAAAAACTTGGCAGTTACTACAAAAACTAAAATTAAGAAAATATAGAAAAAACTTGGCAGTTACTACAAAAACTAAAATTAAGAAAATATAGAAAAAACTTGGCAGTTACTACAAAAACTAAAATTAAGAAAATATAGAAAAAACTTGGCAGTTACTACAAAAACTAAAATTAAGAAAATATAGAAAAAACTTGGCAGTTACTACAAAAACTAAAATTAAGAAAATATAGAAAAAACTTGGCAGTTACTACAAAAACTAAAATTAAGAAAATATAGAAAAAACTTGGCAGTTACTACAAAAACTAAAATTAAGAAAATATAGAAAAAACTTGGCAGTTACTACAAAAACTAAAATTAAGAAAATATAGAAAAAACTTGGCAGTTACTACAAAAACTAAAATTAAGAAAATATAGAAAAAACTTGGCAGTTACTACAAAAACTAAAATTAAGAAAATATAGAAAAAACTTGGCAGTTACTACAAAAACTAAAATTAAGAAAATATAGAAAAAACTTGGCAGTTACTACAAAAACTAAAATTAAGAAAATATAGAAAAAACTTGGCAGTTACTACAAAAACTAAAATTAAGAAAATATAGAAAAAACTTGGCAGTTACTACAAAAACTAAAATTAAGAAAATATAGAAAAAACTTGGCAGTTACTACAAAAACTAAAATTAAGAAAATATAGAAAAAACTTGGCAGTTACTACAAAAACTAAAATTAAGAAAATATAGAAAAAACTTGGCAGTTACTACAAAAACTAAAATTAAGAAAATATAGAAAAAACTTGGCAGTTACTACAAAAACTAAAATTAAGAAAATATAGAAAAAACTTGGCAGTTACTACAAAAACTAAAATTAAGAAAATATAGAAAAAACTTGGCAGTTACTACAAAAACTAAAATTAAGAAAATATAGAAAAAACTTGGCAGTTACTACAAAAACTAAAATTAAGAAAATATAGAAAAAACTTGGCAGTTACTACAAAAACTAAAATTAAGAAAATATAGAAAAAACTTGGCAGTTACTACAAAAACTAAAATTAAGAAAATATAGAAAAAACTTGGCAGTTACTACAAAAACTAAAATTAAGAAAATATAGAAAAAACTTGGCAGTTACTACAAAAACTAAAATTAAGAAAATATAGAAAAAACTTGGCAGTTACTACAAAAACTAAAATTAAGAAAATATAGAAAAAATAACTCCACTTTACAAACACTTTAGAATATCTAGGTATCCTTTTCATTTTGTCCAACGCAAGGGAAATTCAAGGAGTTATGACAAACATTATCAAAAGGTAGCAACGCATAAAACAAGAAAAATTATAAAATACGTTCACCACTTAGTGCACAACATGGACGACGCTAATGACACCTTTCTTTACAAGATGGAGGCCACTTTGCACATAAACGGGTTAAGAAATTGCATTTACTTTTTCGATCCGATGTTGTTGTAAAATAGCATAATTTAGTGCTCTGTTTTACAAGGAAACATTGAGTGTATTGAATTACGCGTGTATTACAGAAATTTAAACAGATTATTTTGAGAAAAAGTGAGATGGTTTCGTTTATTTTTATTATTGGACTGACAACACCGAGTTATTATGTTTACTGTGTTCTTGAGGATGTTTTACGCAGCCGTAATATTCTTATTACAAAATCGATAATATCTGGATAACCGATAAATAACCAGATAGACAAAAAAGGGCTATTTAAATTATTTTTAATTTCTAAACAAAAATTAAATCATGTCAAGAAATATATAATGCAAACAACCCAATAGCCCCAACAAACGTTTTTTTTTTACAGTTGCCTCAGGTAATTAATAAGATTATCGTTACTTTTTCCCCATAACCGTAATAAATTCCCGCGATATACGTAATACGTTTCCCTCCACAGCCGTAATAATTTCCCCCATATACCAAAAACATATCCCCGTAACAATAATATATTTCTCTTCATAGACGTAATACGTTTCCCTCCTGAGACGTAATACGTTTCCTATATATCTGTAATACGTTTCCCTCCATAGGCGTAATAATTTCCCCCATATACCAAAAACATTTCCCCGTAACAATAATAGATTTCTCTTCATGGACGTAATACGTTCCCCTCCTGAGTCGTAATACGATTCCTATATATCTGTAATACGTTTCCCTCCATAGGCGTAATAATTTCCTCCATATACGAAAAACTTTTCCCCGTAACCGTAATACGTTTCTCTTTATAGTCGTAATACGTCTCCCTCCTGAGAAGTAATACGTTTCCTATATAGCCTATCTGTAATATGTTGTCCACGGCAACCCTATTACGTTTCTCTTCATAGTCGTGCTACGTTCCCCTCGTAACCGTAATACGTTTTTCTTCATAGTCGTAGTACGTTTCCCTTCTGTAGTACGATATATCTGTAGTATGTTTACACGGTAACCGTAATTCATTTAATCCATAGTCGTAATTCATTCCCTCGTAACCCTATATGTTTCCCTTCATAGCCGTAATACTTTTCTCCCATATCCGTAATGTTTTAATATGTTTTCCCCCATAACTTAATAGTTTTCCACATAACTTTAATACATTCCCCTTAGCTACATATTCCAGCGTAGCCTCATCAACAACTACAGGTATTTAGATGACATCACAAACATTAGACACGGATATACGCGATGGTTATTAAAACAATCACAAAATAGGTCTTTACGCTCCAACAGACAAACCGACTTTATTGGAAACAAACCGTAACTGTATATTTAACAAATTTTCCCGAGGCATTTAAACAAGTTAATGCATGTTTTATAAATTCTATTTACAAAACATTTTTACTGAGAAATATAAACAATTTTAAATAAACAATGGACTAAAAACCGTATTCAGCTTCACCTGTCTTTCTAAATTGGCTGCCCAACTCGAGTGTTTGTAAGACGTAATGGTTTCCATTCATGTACAAGAAGGAAATGGGAGGTTTTGTTAGTTTCTTCATTCATGCTGAGGCGAGCTATCAAGATGTACTTACGCTGAAGGAAATATTTATACAGGAGAAACATAGAGTTATGTTTCGAAGATAAACAATGTTTCTGGTCTATATTTTACACAGCGTATCCAGACAAAGCGTGATGTATATATATTCTGTTAGAAATGCTTCGTGGGGAAATATATTTGGCTAATAACTGGTTGCAGTTAATGAAATGGCAACAAAAGCATTCAAGGAATGACAAGACAGTAATTTCATAGCATTTTTTAAAGATCAAAGTCGAAGAGGTAAGACTCTACGCGCATTATAAGATATTTCCCCTATAGTCTGTTACAGGTAAGGCCCGATATTCCCCCGCCAGCCGTTCCCATCAGACGATGATGATAGAATCACTCTCTAAATACAGACTGATTAAAGGAAATACAGAAGTATATTTAGATTAATAGTAGAATTTGTCTTCATCATGAAAGTAAATTATGTTGAGATAAATGTTTCGTGAGATAGTCTTTATGTACATATAACGATGAATTGTAGATTATCTGATAGGCTATGTATGGCATTAAGACACTGTTTCTGAGTGCAGGAGTATTATAACTGTTTTGGAATGATAGATTTCTTTTAAAAATTTCCTGTCGTGTCAAGTTTGTGTTGTAAAATACTGTATGTTGCCCAAATTTTTTCAAAACTTAAAAATTTTATATAAACTTCTGCAATATAATTAATTTTATTTATTTGTGCTCAATATTTTTCTAAAAGCTTTTTAAAAACGTCAGTGAAAGTTAAAAAGATGAGGAAGAAAATTAAAACACAACTCATTACAAACTGCAAAGAAATGACGAGTATTACACCGAATAGACCTTTATCTGTGCTAATCGTGCTAGAGGGAGAGGCGCCTATAGGGAGAGATGGAATCTCTCTCCCTCTTCACCTTGGCACAAGGTTTAGGGACCAGGTAGATTATCCCTATAATTGAAACCCACACGAGTACGCTATTAAATTATCTTTTTTTACATTTATATACGATTTCGGTTAGGGCTGGACACAGACTCATAGCACTCAACTATTATTATTTACACACAGTTATCAAACCTAACCTTTACTTCCCTAGTTTAACTCTTAATAACGCGTTACATCAAATAACGAGTTCTCGTTTCTAATGAATATTTTCCATCTTTAGTCTACAGCGCGTTTACCTAACCCATATCCTCCAATTTACAGACTTATTTCGTAGGCCTACTAAATATTTACAAACATATTCTACTTTCTATTCTAACTTACAATTAAATGTTTCCAATGTCCATAAGACGAACGTCCCACATAAAGGAGCGGAGGTAGAACAATTTAAGTTTGGTTTGTATTTGTAACGAATTTTCCAATTCCATTCCTTTAGGAGGGGATCTTTATCGTGTAGATACTTGATTAGTATACTCAGGTATCAGGGGGGAGAGATGTCGGACCATTGTACACAAATATTTGTAAATTATTTAACCCGATACCTGGTAACCGAAGTGTGGGTAATTGTTGAGATTTATTGTTAATAAATTAATTGTTGTGGTTATTGGGTTGTTATTGTGTTTAAATGCCCTTAAATGTTCTATCATTAAAAATTCATTTTTCTGTTTTTTTATTTTACTCTATAAATTTAAAAATTACTTCAGACACTATTAAATATAATTAGATCTTATAAAAAGTCAAATTCTGAGAGTTAAAAGGAAGAATATTTTTAACAAAATATGAAAAATATATTCTCCCTTGAAGGAAATATTTAACGACAATGTGGTATGGCTTCTATCGCTCCATTAAATACCTATTATAAGCCAATTCACTGTGTTTGGAAGGTTGACAAACACATTACGTAAATGTCTTTTTAAACCACATCACATCCCACCAATGGGAACAGTTAACGCGATCCAATAAACGACACCTCATAGCAATTCATTATTACACCGAGTAATTATTGTTCGAATTTTGCATAAAAAACCAATTTACAAAAAAGATAGGTTTATTTTTTAATTGGAAAGAATTAAATGAGGTTGGGAAAATGTTTATTATAATAAAATCCTATAGGACCTGACTATAAACGTTTGCATTTCTGTCAGCCTTCCCCCAAGCGCCACAGCCTAGCTATTTTTTATTAGGTGTTAGACAAGGTTTAAATTTTGTTCAGAATAACATACTCTTATATATTTTTGTTTTCTCATTAGCAATTTCCAGGTCCCAATAGCTTGATTCTTCCGATATTTTTAAAATTTCTACTAAGTTACCCGATCTTGAAATTCTGCTATAGTTTTTCGAATGTCTTTTATATTTCTGGATGCATTTGGTTTCAGTGTCCAACATGGAGGACCATAAAGATGTTTTGTTTGTCTTCTACCGGTCGAAAGATTTGGACGGCTTGGATTCACCCTAGCCAAGCAGAGTGATTAGTACAGTTAGTTATTTAGTGCGGACCACGTAACCCTGCACTTGGCCTTGAGAGATCCCAGTAGACGAGACGGGAGGTAGTGATATTAGATAAATTCGAGATAAATTAGCTTCGGTATGATATATCAAACGATCTTAAAATGTATGTAGACATAACGGATGCAGAAGCCGTTGATGTGCGTAACATTCTGAATATGTAACATGTTTGATGAGTGGTAATACTCGACAAATCTCGTGCCATCTCTCAAAGTCAAGTGCATGGTTTCGTGGCTCGCACTATATACCATGCATCGATACCAATGTACTCCGCTTCCACCTAATCAGCTGTCCTATTCTATCACTACTTGGGACCAAATATGGTCTCAAATAGGTATTGATAAACAGACCTATGGTACCTATAGATTTATTTCTCACATGTAGTAATATCTAGAAAAAAGTAAACGAACATTCATTTTGTTATAATGAAAAGATAAAATATTGAAAGTTTCTTATTTATTTTTCTACAAGTTTCCTTTGAATTCTTTCTTTTAACAATTTATTTCCACACGAGTTCTACGGATGATGAATAATAGAGGATTAGGCTGGACGTAATATCTCATGTCAACCTAGTTCAACTCAAGCGGAGAAAATAAATATCGAAATATTAAGACAAATCTGGTGGACAATTAATTTCTACTAGGAGACAGTGCTATTGCTAAAATAAACGCGTCTACGTTGTAAGAGAAAATAAAACTAGAGTTCTAACTAACGTTTACTGGCTGCAGATCAACCTGTCTTATTTATGGTATCCTGGAGAACATCTGCGCAAAGCTTGACTAAAATATGATTAATTATATAAATAAAACCTCTCAATGCCTTAAAACCTATTTATTTATTCCCAGATGTACATTTCGATTGCAAAGCAATGATCTTCAGAAGACATTACTACAATACTCTTGTAATAATTTCCTTTGAAGATGATTGTAATGTAGACATGGGTTTAAATAAAAAAGATTTTGTGCTTTAAGAGGTTTTATTTATAGTAAAAAATTAAATCACAGGTGCCCTAAGTTATTAAAATATGATTATTTAATTATCGCATTCTTCTTGCGTGTTAAAAATGATATATATATATATATATATATATATATATATATATATATATATATATATATAGTGACGCAAGCCTATATTTATATTTGATCTCTATGCAGGGTTTTAAATTAGAATCAACATTCTGTAGGAACGGTTTTTATTCTAGATGAAGCCGAAACGTGATAATTGTTTGTTGAAGAATTAGACTGAGGTGGGATGGCCATACCTCATCCCGAGCCATCGTTTAGTCAGTTAAGACAAAGACAGGGTTTTGTGTTCCCCGAGTTATGCAACCATCATTCATGTGACAATACGGGTAGGATTATGGGGAACAGTACTTTTGGAATTGGACTGTCCTAGTGGAAAGGCTTTTATTTGTGTGGAACTGATAAGGTTTATATAATTCAACGGTGACATTGCTGACTGACTTATGATATCTAATCGCGAAGACTTTCAGCTAACAAGGCTCCTTGAAACTATACAAGTGGCTCAAGATGATTACTTAGCATAAATATTTTAAACGATTATATTTAAACTAAAACATTTGGCTAAGAACGGTACACAGGGAGAACTTAACCCAAGTTGTGAGGGAATGTGTAAGAATGAAAGCATAGGCTGTAGATTTCAGATGTTATGAAGGTTCCAGGAGAACCTTTGGTCGTGGATTAGTGATAGGAGGGGACAAAGTCGAATTACTGAGAGCCCGGATGAGTGAATAGGCTGACCCTACATTGCCAATCTATTTAAGCGAGGGAGAACGGAAGATTTACGCCAGGCTAAGTGGTATAAAGGAATTTCGAATGGCGATTTTGGAGAGGAACCAGGGAGATATGGGATATGGTTCTTTTTAAAGGAGTGGTAATGCAGCGTAAGCGAAAGACGTAGAGCTTGGAACGGATGGCCCTACTTCTGGGACGAAGGGTGACGATGTTAGCAAACGTAGTTGGAGATTATTGTTGCTATCTGGCATCACCTGAAATCACATTAACATGTCGCGTCTGAATGTAAAACGAAAAGAAAATGAGAAACTACCCGTTATAGACGGAATTAAAAAGGAAGAACAGTAAATACGTATGATTTTGAATAGATTTATTGTACAAGGTTTGTTTCATACCCCTCGTTGTTATTAATAAATGTAGCTATTCAAGTGAAAAAAGTTTTATTTTTCTTGAAGTACTACACTAGCGGTGAATATTCATAAACATTTGGTGTAAAATATTGTGAAATATCGACGAAATTATTACTTCCTATTCAAAGTTTTGCCCCAGTATTGCAAATATCTTGCTCAAGAGATATTATTAAACTTTGCAGCTGGCAACTTTCACAGGAAGTAATAAAGCTAAAGAATAATAAACAAGGCGTCGTAAAGTCCGTGGTTTGTATCTGAGTGCTTCGCGTCACAGATATCTCTATTGTTTTAAACAGTTATGGCCGTCTATATTTTTATTGTGTTTCCATTATTATATTATTCTTTGAAATACCATCGAATCTATTTAATAAGAAATAATGTGATATTTTATGAATTAATGTTACAACACTGTTGTTTTTGACGTACAAGTCTCTTGCTATGTGACGGGAGTTATATATTTTTTATACAAGTCTCTTGCTATACCTCGGGAGTTATATTTATTGTTAAAGTCTGTTGCTATGTCACGGGAGTAATATTTATAGTTAAAGTCTCTTGCTATGTCTCGGAAGTTAAATTTGTTGTACAAGTATCTTGCTAAAACTCGGGAATTGTATTTATTGTTCAAGTCTCTTGCTATAATTCGGGAGTTATATTTATTGCTCAAGTCTTTTGGGATGTCTCAGGAGTTATATTTGTTAAAAGACACACACACACACACACACACACACACACACACACACACACACACATATATATATATATATATATATATATATATATATATATATATATATATATATATATATATAATATATTAATATATATATATATATATATATATATATATATATTAATGTGTGTGTGTGTGTGTGTGTGTGTGTGTGTGTGTGTGTGTGTGTGTGTGTGTGTGTGTGTGTGTGTGTGTGTGTGTGTGTGTGTGTGTGTGTGTGTGTGTGTGTGTGTGTGTGTGTGTGTGTGTGTGTGTGTGTGTGTGTGTGTGTGTGTGTGTGTGTGTGTGTTAGAAGAGTGTGATCTAATAGAAGAGAGTGAACTAACAGAAGAGTGTAAACTAATAGAAGAGTGTGAACTAATAGAAGAGTGTGAACTGATAGAAGAGTGTGAGCTAACAGAAGGGTGTGAAATAATCGAAGTTTGTGAAGTAACAGAAGAGTGTAAACTAATAAAAGAGTGTGAACTCATAGAAGAGTGTGAACTAACAGAAGAGTGTGACCTAACAGAAGAGTGTGATCTAATAGAAGGGAGTTAACTAAGAGAAGAGTGTAAACTAATAGAAAAGTGTGAAGTAATAGAAGAGTGTGAGCTGATAGAAGAGTGTGATCTAATAGAAGAGTGTGGCCTAATAGAAGAGTGTGAACTAACAGAAGAGTGTGATATAATAGAAGAGTGTGAACTAATAGAAGAGTGTGAAATAATAGAAAAATCTGAACTAATAAAAGAGTGTGAAGTAACAGAAAAGTTTGATCTAATAGAAGAGTGTGAGCTAATAGAAGATTGTGAACTAATAGAAGAGTGTAAACTAACAGAAGAGTGTGAACTAACAGAAGAGTGTGATCTAATAGAAGGGAGTGAACTAACAGAAGAGTGTGAACTAGCAGAAGAGTGTGATCTAATAGAAGAGGGTGAACTAAGAGAAGAGTGTAAACTAATAGAAGAGTGTGAACTAATAGAAGAGTGTGAACTGATAGAAGAGTTTGATCTAATAGAAGAGTGTGAACTAATAGAAGAGTGTGAACTGATAGAAGAGTTTGATCTAATAGAAGAGTTTGATCTAATAGAAGAGGGTGAACTAAGAGAAGAGTGTAAACTAATAGAAGAGTGTGAACTAATAGAAGAGTGTGAACTGATAGAAGAGTTTGATCTAATAGAAGAGTGTGAACTAACAGAACAGTGTGATCTAATAGAAGAGTGTGAACTAATAGAAAAGTTTGGTCTAATAGAAAGAATTTAAAAATGATTACTAGCTTTTCCATTCCTAAATCCTAAAATTACTTTTGTACCTTTTTTCTCTGTATTTTTATAAATGCAAATTATATAAGCGATTAGAAGAACAACGTTTAGTTAAACTAAACCCCTTAATTCTACAGAACTACTTTTCTACATCCCCTTTACGTTGGTAGAGACCGTTTTAAAGCATTCTACAACATCCCTAACTACCGTCTGCTCTACTAAACACTATTTGTCGTTTTATTTCTTTTCGTAATGGGAGAAACATGTTTGCATTATCTTTTTAAAGGTTTTTCTCTCCTGGGTTTTACGTGTGACGTAACTTGTTAAGAGAGGAGAACAATATTTGTTTTATTCTAACTTTCCAAGGTATTTCACAAAAATAAATCAAGTACAGAACACTAGTATAGTGCAGATAAGATGGCACTATCTTTAGGAACTCTCTTAGGATATCCCCTCTTTAAGGCCAGAATAGGCATCAGATCTACTCTAGATATGCTACAAGGTCCGTGCGTGATGTAATTTTCCCTTATCCTCAGTATCAGGGGACCATTATGCTCTCTCCTAGGTCTGACCAAAGTGAACCTCAATTTCCTTAAGTACAAAAAGTATCAGGCAACACACAACCAACCCAAATACTGTACTATGGTGGATACCACATGGATGGAGAGGAAAGACAAAGTTGTAGCTGAAGAGCGGGGTCAAAGAAAATAAAAAGAGAGAATTAGAGAAGGATCTTGAGACAAGGAGAGGTGGATATTCGGAATCTGTAGACGAAGAAAGAGTGAAGACGATAAACAACAACTTTGTGGTATAAACGTCTTTTACAAACTATTTCAATAACAATCACTTTGACAATTCTTGTAGTCGTTAGTATTCGTGCTACTTTAATGTTTAATGAACGGAACGTTTTGAACTTGTTTATGTTTGTTACTGAAATCGTTTATATAAAACAAATATTACAACAGGAAAACAACTTATATAATTGGCTTCTAATTTATTTTCCACAGGGAAAGTCCTTAATACTGTAGTAAAATCTCTAAAGTACAAAATTTAGTGGCTCCATTCATTTCTAATATTTTTATTTCTGGAAATTTAGCTTGATCCCCTGAATATTCAACCTTATAGCTCCTCAGATATGTAATCAAAATTCGACTGAAAAAGAAGGTCGAACAAGCTGAAGTGGAATCTCCTCGACTGAGGGTCGCCTGAACGAAATCTGTCTGTTATCAGCCAGACCCTGGACTGGAGACATGGCTACGGAGAATTAAACGACTTTTGCGTGGCCACAACTCTCCCTCCACAGCTTAACACCTACGGGCTAGGTTTTCGTAACCACAGACGATAAGATGTCTGAAGGGCAGCCTTGGAGATACGCTTCAAATAGTTATTGATTTTTATCCTAACAATTCCCAACTCCTTCGGAAAGAAATGAACAGACTTTGCCGGGAGACCCCTGGCTCCCACATCAACAAGGAAGTAGTGACAGGAGAACCCCTTCTGACGAATAGAGGAACAGAAAGATTCATACTTGTTGGCCTTGTACAGATTTTGCTTCGAGATATTAGACTCCCATGGGGCCATCAATTCCGCCATCACAACTGAAAAAAAATGTTAATGAGTATGCCAGAAGGTCAGGGCACAAAGATGTAATGCTCAAAACAAAGGGACACTCATAATAGGGGAAAGTCGTTTGGGATCGGACAGGGTTTGGTATCGGACAAATCAAGATTAACCAAGATACGACTAACAGTAGCACCTGTCCTGCCTTCAGATTGTTTCTTTAAGGAAAACAGAGCAGTTGTCACCATATTGGATGATATCGATGAGTCGTTTAGTTATAGTGTCAAGTTTTGTTGTTTATTCGTGTTTGTTGCAGTACATAATTGGATTTGGGAGGTTAGAACTTCAGAAAATGTGAGTATTTATTTGTATTTTGTTTACCATTATAAACTTACTATGTTCCTCTATAAGTTATAGGTTAAATGAATTCCTACACAAACTAATAACTTCTCTATAGTCAATTGTCATTCATATGGTATCGGACAAAGTACTTTCGAATAGTATCGGACAAAAAGGAATCTCTGAAACATTTTACAGGAAAAAACGTTTAAACAAAGGATTTTGGCTCCAGAGAGAAATGGAAAAGATAAGAGAAAAATTGAGTGAAGAGTTACGAAGAGAGCAATAGAAAAAAACGACAATAAGTGAAGGAAAGAGAAATACAGTGTTCCAAGAAGCTCATAAGGGGACAGACTCTGAGCAATTTGTTAGGGGATGTTGTGGAACACTCAGTTAAAAATGAAAATTGTGGTAAGAAATCTGAAGAAATGTCACAAAATTAAAAGTTTCAGAAAGCTTTAAATATTAATGGGGAAATTAGCTAACACAAGGCTAACTATGTCACCAACTGCATCATTTATTGGCGAGAGTTTTGAAGAAGACTGGATACAGTGTCGAATGTGTGAGGGTTGGTTTCATCAAACTTGTGTCAACTTAGAAGAAAGTAGTCTTTATTACTAGCGCGATGTTTGTACGAACAAAATAATAATACAAGAAGGGACTAAGTGTTTTTATGTTCATCCTTATCTAAAATGTTTTTTTAATTTTATACTTATAAAAAACATAACTAAAACTATAAAAATGAAAAAATGTGGTTTTATACTTGATTTTTCAAAAATATTTATTTTTATGAGGATTTTATGGATGGATATAGAAATAAAATAAATTAAAAGCCTTTTTATTCAGCACAACATGTTGGTTCGATACCATCCTCCATAATCTGGAATACCAGAAATGCAAAGATCTTCAAATTTGCGAAAAATTTTAACTTCTTTTATATTTTAAAACAAAACTATTAAATGGTACTTGGGTAAATGAATAAAGGTTAGAAAGCCAAAAGAGGAAATTATTCTAAGTTCATAAATCGAACATTTTATGGAAAAATTCTAACATGGCCGACACCACCCGACCTTCTCCTATATGTTGCTATGATCTCTCTCTCTCTCTCTCTCTCTCTATATATATATATATATATATATATATATATAATCCAATTCGTAATGTGAGCTAAATAAGCATGTAAAAGTATTATATATTTTTAAATATATAAATGAATACATTTAGCACATGTTTTATGGCAGAAGTTAAATATCTTTCGATAACATGGGCACAATATGTCCATTAGATTTTATACTGTTTCTGCTTCGATGCAATTATTTTTAATCAATTTTTAATTGGAAATCGATTTTCAACATTGGACTGATCAGCCAACAAAACATATCGTACAGTCCCATTACCATCGCACTATGAGCCAATGACTTGGAAAAAACAGGCGGGTTAATTTGCAACGAAGCAGTTAAAAGTAGATTACGTGGCTTAACATTACCTATAGCAATATGGCGTACGACGTGCGGTGTAGGCTATATATAAGCCCATTAGAACGTAGTAGGGCTGCAGTCATTGCAGAAGCAAAGTAACTACTTCAATGGCAAGAGAAGTTGAATTTCAAGTGTATTTCTAGGCCTTCTAAATTACTAATAAAAAATAAATAATTTTATGAAAGATATTTAAATACTCCATTTTATAATGATGTTAGAATACTGTCGAATATTTCAGTACAGTTTAATAATGACGAAACAT